>BQNB010070816.1:982-32995 GCA_026074375.1 Tanacetum coccineum
TTTTTATCACACATTTGTTAGACACTAAAGAGATTAAACTTTAACTCTCTCACAAAATACACATTTTCAAAATCTAGATTACCAGTTTTAATGGTACCTCTGCCTATGATTTTCCCTCCTTTGGGGTTACCTGCAAAGGAAACATATCCTCCATCTATCTCTTCATAGTCTGTAAGATAGGACATGTTCCCTGCCATGTGCCTTGAACATCCACTATCAATCACTCATTGATCCCGTAAATCCATTTATGGATTGTCTTGCACATTAGATAAGAAAATTAGTTTCTTTTGGGGACCCAAGCCATCACTGACATGGATCTGCTATAACACCTCGTGTTTTAGGGTCATTTACGACGTCAATAAATTCACTATGTATTTTTAGTATTGTACGCGTTTGCTTTTAATCGTAAAAGTTAAGTTAAATCGCGTAAGCTAAAAATGATCATTCAACGTAAACGGGCATCAAACAATTAAATGTTTACGTCAATCAAGTGTTAGATAATTATTTAGAGGATAATTATTAACGTTGTTCATTTTATTTTTATTGGTTGCGTAAAGTGTTTACGTTTAGGCATTCTCGGAACCACCAAAAAATTTCTACGCTTCAACAAATGCCCATTTTTAATTCCAATGCTCAAAGTTTTTATAAAACTTTACCCATGGTTGTTATTTGGGTCGTCCCACTTAAAAGGAAGCAAACCAAGACTTAGAATTTCAAACTTATACATTATAAACAAAAATTACCACTTATAAAAGTACAAGTAATACTTTCATTTCTTTCTTTTATGCAAGATAATAGCTAGTCATTTCCCTCCTTGATTTCATGGGATAACCTACACATTAGGGAACAAAGAAACACAAAGGACCATGTACATTTCAAGAGTTAGTAAAGACTAACTCATGACTAGTGGTTTTGACCACTAGTCATCCATGTTTTCCTATTCATGTTGCCCCCCCCCCCCCTTGACCATATAGTCTTGTGGTCTTTGTTAGTACTTCCTTTGACTAGTCATTGGTACATATAAGGATGCATACTAGTAGATAGAAACAAACATACTCATTTCCTTGGTAAAAACTCACATAATTTCTCTCTTTCTCTCCTCAAAACCCACGGCACAAACCAAACCACCCTAAATAATTCATAAACTTTTATCTACCACATTTATAAACATTCTTACATGATATCTAAATAACCTAAGGTGATTAGAAGGCTTGCTTTAGGGTTTACAAAGGTTAAGCAAGGATAAAGCAAGATTAGGGTTTTGGTTGAGATTAGGGTTTTCAAGTCTTGCAAGTTAGGGTTTGGTTGCTAAACAATGGTTTAGCTCTTGTTGTTCATCATCACACATCATATTAAGGTCATCTAAAACTCCTTATGTCTTTACATTTATGAATTTTATGTATATATAAGTTCTATGCAGCAAATCACCATTTAGGATGCTTAATTACATGTAAAATAGACTTTTGCTTGTAATAATGGTTTTCTACACTTTTTCATATGTTAGGTGGTTGTTAATATCTTGTTATAATGAATGTATAAGTCTTGTACACTTTTGGTTTATGTATAAAAAACTTATGTAAAAACTAGTAAATCAAAAGTTCACATAATAAGTTATGATTTATAAGTGTTGTTAAGGACTTGTTAACTTGGACACTTGGACAAAATATGGACTTAAGGACCCTAGGAAGGTAAGACATATGATAATAAGCATGGTAATGGACTTTTAACAAAGTGGTTAAGCTAGAAAGTCATAAAAACTAATTTTAAACACATTTTATCAAAAACTTCAAAGTGGGCTGTTTAGAATTCGAATTTAACATATTTATTTTATATATTTATAAAATAATACATCTCACAAGGATTCCGGACATGTAAGGAACTTGAAAAACGGACTAATAACAAAGAAGATACGTAGTTTACAATTTATACGTTAATAAACGGTTTTATAAAATAAATTTTATAAAAACAAGTTATAAGCTACATCTGATATATAAGATTAATTATTTTTCTCAGATAGTACACATTTTTAGGATTTCAAAACAATAAGAATCGTAATTTTTTAATCAATAACGAAGGAGTTATGAATTTCGCGAGTTTACGACAATAAATACTTTTATAAAACTATTTTTATAAAAGTTACTGTTCATCTCAGACATGAACATTATGAAAACATCATTAATATGATAGAACTTTTAATAACAAAGACGTTCTCGAAAGAATCACTAAAAATGGAGTTAAAACGAATAAAATACGACGTTTACGGGTTTTACGATAAATAAATCTATAAAAATAAATTTACAAACTGTCATGAACAGTAAAAAGTACTGTTCATAGTAGGTGAAAAATATGAAAATTTAATATTTTGATAACTCGTCTTAATACGAAAGCGTGGACATAAGAAACGTAATAAACGGGCTTAAAACGATAAAGTTACGTCGTTTTTACTAATGAAATATTTATAAACGTTTTAACTTTATAAATACGATTTCACAAACGCAATTAGATGGTGATGTAGCTATATAGAATTGTATATGGTAGTAGTTATTCAAAGTGCTTAGTACTTATACGACCTATATTGGATTAGGTTGCATTTGATCATTATCGTGACGCAGTTTCTGTGATATATTTGATTATCATTCACTCAAGGTGAGTTCATAAGGTGAGTTCATAGCCCCACGTTTTACATTTTAATGATTTACAAGTTTTGGGGTGAGAAACATATGCATGTTTTACAATTGGACGCAAGTGGACATTTCACATTACGATTACGTGTTTGCCTAAGTAGCGATAACCCATCTGAGCCCATTATCATGAACTGTCAATTACTGTTGTGAGCGCGAATGTTATAAATAGATCTATTTGGGATTGACATCCCCGTTCGGGTGAGTCATGCTCACTGTGCCGGTTTGCCGGACAACGAACGTATACCATGTCAGACATAGGATGTTGCGGGTTAGAACATCATCACGGGCAATGTTGGCAATTTATATTGCAATTCATACATGTCGAGCTTCAGTGTCATGAGCTTAGGAAAACGTAATTACATTTTATGATGTTTGCATCTGTTGCATTATCATGGGGAAATCTTGCGGTCCTACATTATACATTTTATAAACCTATGAATTCACTCAACAGTATGTTGACGTTTTAAGCAATGTTTTTCATGGGATCAATAAGGCACGAGGTGCAAAGGATACATTGGTGGTTTTGATTTGGATGTCATGCATTAAAGATTTTGTCGCATTACATTTTGTATATCTGTTATGGGATAGAAATCTTTGTATTTTGAACAAGTGAAGCTTCGGGCTTTTGTATCAAACACTTTGCTAAATCTAATGTATCATTTTTAAACGACTTTTTGGTTGTTTTATACATCTTGTGTTATTGATCTATGAAGTACCACCCCCGACCCATATTCCGTTGCGACTCAATTTGGGGGTGTTACATCTGCCTTGTGCATCAACATAATCAAACTTTTTCAGGGTGATTGATGCACTGTTGTGTTTAGAAACATGGTCTAAAACTTTAGTCTTTGGTTTCTAAACTCAACAAGCTGAGGTCTTAACAGCATTAACATTATTTCCCTTAACAGCATTAACTAATGCTTTTGGCCTAGCAGCATTAACTACTGCTTTTGGCCTAACAGTATTAACATTTTTATCCTTAACAGTATTAACCCTCTTGTGATAGTTGAAACACCCCACCTTGGACTTGTCATATCCAGCTGTGTCACTCCCATTGATAGTGATCTTTCTACCAGTTTTCTGGAAAACCCTTATTGTCCTCATGCTCAGTAAGTACTGCCACTGAAATCCATTTCTTCTAAGTCATCTTCATAGATTTTTTAAGGTCCTTATGTACAAGTTGAGACTCATTTGGTTGATTGGCCAAAAATGCATAAACAGTGGCATCACTTAAGTTAGCAGTACTAACTTGAGTACTAGCAGTGCTAACTTGAGTGCTAGCAGGGCTAACTTGAGTGTTATTAGTACTAACTCCATAAGCAGTATTAACTTCATTAGTTTGCTAGGAGATGACACAAAGGCCATGTTCTGAGAGATTGAGCTTGAGCTTGAGCTTGAGTTTGTAGTTCTTTTAACCTCTTGTTCAAAACAATTTGAATATTGTTGTAGGAGAATCATCAAGCTCTTTGGGTCTAGAATCTGGTTTATTATCGTAGACCTCATACATGAGTTTTCTGCTCAAAGTAGACTTCTTAAAATTTCAAATTGAGATCTTCTTGTAAATTATTTTCTCCGAATGCCAGCTGATTTCATTCTTTAAAGATGTTAATAAAATAGAAGTCAAGAGGGACTATGTGATTGGAGCACTAAAGTTCTCAATAAATTTGCTTGAGAAGAGTTTCTAAGTCTTCTTTGTGGTCATTACCGCTAAATCTTGTTTGGATAGCAGCAAACAAGGTCTTGAGCATCCTATGTACTGATTAAATGTCAATAGAATGTTCATTGGAAGTGCCATCAGGCAACATACTTCTTGCCTCATATCATTCTTTTTTTGGAACCATTTCTTCAGTAGTTACAGGACTGGTATTAGTGTAGTTGAGGTACCCTTAGCATTTGTTGTTGTTTGAGTACTGGTTTGAATGTGTTTTCCATTCTCTTTGACATACATAGAGCTTTCGTTTTGTACTTGAAAGTATTGCTTAATTCTTAGCTTCTACATTTCATATTCACCCTGTTTGAGAATGGGCAATTTTACAGTAGTATTGGTTTGAGCAATTTCTAGATCCATCTCTTCCTTGTGAGTAAATGATTCTTCTTGTTTGTTTCTTCTAGATCAAAGTTTCAGAACACAAGCTCTGATACACCTTGTTGATCCCAACTCAAGATCTATTCCTTAGTTGTAAAGGTTAAGTTACTTTGGATTAATCCAAAACAACCATGGTAGAAACTTTGTGAATACTAAAGAGTATGCGGAATCTACTCTTTAATACTTAGAAGAATGTTATTGAAACAGTAAAATTTAAGAACAATGATATAACTGAAAAGCTCCAATATTATTATCTGTCAGAACCCAATATCACCTTCACTTCATGATGAACACAAGAAAAATAGAAAGAATATAATGAAAGAATTTTAGAGAGAGAAACAAGAGAGAGAAAGTAAAGAGAAAATGAGATGGTTGATTTACTTTGCACAAAATACAAATGAGTCCAACACCCTCTCCATCTTGGAGAGGTGAAAGGGTAATTATAATTGTCCATTAGGCGGCCACTTATTGGAGCTTATTGGGTCGTATGGGATTTGTTTCTTGGGCCGGGCTCGAGATAACAATGGACCTTAGTCCGATACGCGTATAATATTAGATTAATTAACGAGCCCGATACCCGTTCTAGCCTATTACAGCATTTAATTAAATAAAGACCGAGACCTAATATTCTTAATGAACGAACTTTCGTGTTCGACTCAATATTTAAGACTAACAATCTCCCCCAAAGTGAGTTCATTGTGACACTCCTTCGTGAGATCAATGAGATTTCTTTTGTCGTTAAGCTCTTGTGATTATTGGTCTCTATCTTCGTTGTAGGCTTGTTCTTATATTGCTTTTGCGTTCTTTGATCTTTGCCTTTGTCATTGTCTTTTGACTTCGTCTTTGCGTCTGAGATCTTTAAATCTTTATCCTTCAGTCTTGATCGTCTATGCCATCTTGCGATCTTGTGTCTTGACTAACATACTCATACTTTGCATCATCTTGAAAGTTTGCTAATAATCTCCCTTGATATCTTGAAAAAAGATCTTGAATATCAGAGTTTATGGAAGTCTTTGTCTTTAATTCTTGAGCTTTCATGATTTTTTGAATCTTGATGCTTATAGTATGTCTTTGTAGTTTTAGCATGAGCATGTGGTAATGAATCCAACTTTTGCTGGAATGAGGCATCTCCATCTCCATCTTTATATGAATCCTAAAATAAAACAGTTAGCAATAAAGTGTGTGGACGAATATGGCTTTGTCATTCGCCCAGATTTGGTTAGATTAACCTCCGGTTCTGTAGGACCGTTTTACAGTATAAATATTGTACCTGTGATTAGGTAGATTCAAAGAATCTCATTGACAGGGTTTCTAGCTCAAAGCGTAGGATCTTTTAACACAGATGTATTAGATTTACCATGCTTGCTAGTTCTCATTACCGTAACGTCTCAAAGCAGACAACACGGTAAGAGTGAATCAGATAGTTACTATCTTTCTGATTAAACCGTCAATTCATTTACTGGAACAAGTTTGATTCACATAGAATCGCACCATCATTTCTTTCCAGGTTGACATATGTTTTTATTTCATGTTGAATCGTTGCTACGTGACTACCAAGAGCTTGTTTGATGTTAGGCTCAAGCAGGATTTCCATTTCATTGTGAATATTAAGTATCACTCAGATATTCTAGGGAAAATCTCAAGGATAATGCATAGGACTCTTGTTAACAGCTTGTGAACTTATTGGTGTTCAACAAGTGTTTGTAATGGAATGTGTCCTAATGAGATTTACTTTATTGATCTCTTGGCTCTAGACTCGATTAGTGATTTTGGTTTTTTTAGTACTCGTGAGGCTAGAGACAGATTGCCACCTATCCAATTATTAAGTAATCTCGGACGTTGAGAAAGTTAATAGAAGCGTATGGTATCTCCGTGACAAATGAGACAAGTTTTTGTTTGAGAGAAACCCGAATGGCTGAGGCAGGAGTTATGATTGCATGCACTGAGGTCCATGAATTCGTCTTCAATATCAGAATTCATCTTTGTGAAAACGGATAGATTATGCATCTGACCGTTTGGCCTAAGGTGTTGGAGGGTTCTTTTTTTTCCCTTTTCCTCATACATTCTTTTTTCACTTTCTTTCAACCTTTCAATGCTTACCAAGAGTCATTACTATCACCTTGTTGTGATTGTTATAGTGTTAGCTCAAAAAACAATATTGACATTATTTCCCTTAAACTCATTCATCTCCAATCTACATAAGGATGCTATTTCAACTATAGAGTATCCTGGGTAGATCTCCGTTCTGTTGGATCATAGGACTAATTCCTAACCTAACCACCTTATGACTTCAGAATCGTCGTGAAATTAAGATGTTGTTAGGTATGAGATCGTAACTATAAAACCTTTTCTGAAGAGTATCAAGCACTTTGAGTCGATTAGATCACTTATTATTTTCAAGATCACATTTTAATTACATTTCTCCCCTTATTTTAAATACTAATTCACTTAGTTTTTGAAATACCATGTGATTAAAATTTGTTATGAAAATTCTGTGGAGAAGACTTTTTTCAGCATGAATTATATGGAACATTAACTTACTCCCCCTCAATTTTACATATGTTTGACACCTAAAAACATGATACCAAGTTGTAAAATAAATATAAAATTAAGGGTTAGCATTGGTGAGCACACAATTTTGAAAGATTATAAATTATCATTGAAGAATTCTTGAAAAAATTATGCTCAATCACTAAATCATCTTATAACATACAATCTATTAAGTAGACATTATTATTCCTTGTTTGTTATTAAGAGATTTTTTTGATAATGTTGTGAATACATTATAATTGTCATGTTATGATGTATCCAAAATCATTAAAACTTTGTTTTTCGAAAAACTCCCCCTCAAACATTGACTCATTATGAAAATGACACCAAATGTAGAAGAATTGTCGTGTATAACTTTATGAGGGATGGGGTGTTGAATACATAATTTTGAAATATTATGAATTGTCATTGAGAAGTTCTTGAAAAATTATGTTCAACTTTTTGAAAAACCAAATGTTAGAAGACTTCTCTTCTAACTTTAAAGGTATATAGCGATCTGAAATCGTTCACTCTCCTTTGTCGTTTAGGTCCGAGTTGTAATCTGAGAGCAATTACAAGTCATAAAGAAAATTAGAAATGACATGTTTTGAAAGCATTTGAAACTCCTGTTCGAACTTCATTTACACGCCCGTGTCGATGTTAATCAACATTTCTAGGTACATAAATGTTATCGATTCCAAGAGACATGTCGAGAAGAATATTTTTTGAAACATTTTCTGATTTTTTGATTTTGTATTTTCTTTTTGAAATTTTATATTTTTGTATTTGGTTTTATAGGTTTTATATTTTTGTATTTTGCTTTTCTCAAAAATATTTACAAGTCGATGTTTGAAGAATATATCAAGCAGATTCATTTGTCAGAACCTCCAGTTCTGCTGGAGTCAAACATCTCATACCAATTCGTCTGACAAGATACTAAAACCTATCTTCAGGTAAGGTTTTAGTAAACATATCAGCTAATTGGTATTCAGTTCTGACAAAGTATAATTCAATTATACCATTTTCAACATGTTCCTTGATGAAATGATACCGAGTATGGATGTGCTTGGTAAGTGAGTGCTGCACGGCGTTGCATGAGATTGCTATAGCTGACTGAGAGTTGCAATACAATGATATTTTATTGTAGTTGAAGCCATAATCCTTAAGTTATGTCCTCATCCACATTACTTGAGCACAACTTGCAGATAACGCCACGTACTCAGCCTCTGCTAATGACATTGCTGTACAGTCCTGCTTCTTTGACATCCAGCTGACTAACTTATCACCTAGTATTGGGATTAAAAGACTTCAAGATGATTCTTAGAGTTACTACTGCTCAGGTATATATTAGTACTGTCAAGCATGACTCTCAGCTTATTTACAACAGTTAATATATAAATGTCCGGAGACCTACTTTTCCATTAAAAGAACTGTTCTCGTTCGACTCAATCATTTTTGAGGCTAACATCTCCATCAGTGAGGTTCATTGTAACACTCCTTCGTGAGATTCATGAGATGTGATTTCGTTGTTTTAGATCTTCGTATTTGTCTTGGTCCTATAATCTTGGTGTAGCTATGTGTCCTTCATGCTTTGTGGATCTTTGTCTTTAGCCTTTGTCATTGTTCTTTTAATTTGGTCTTTTCGTCGAGATCTTTAATTTTTTATCCTTCCGTACTTGATCGTCTTTGCCACCTTGCGATTCTTTTGTGTCTTGACCTCAACATGCTCTTTACTTATGCATTATCTTGATAGCTTGCTAACAATCTCATTGATAGACTAGATATCTTTAAAGTAAGATCTTATATATCAGAGTTTGTGCGGAAGTCTTTGTTTTAATCTTGAGCTTTTCATGATTTTGATTCTCGATGCTTTTTTTATAGTATGTCTTGTAGTTGTGCATGAGCTTATGAGGTTATTGAATTGACTTCAGCTGGATTAGGGCATCACCTTCTCCATCTTTATGTATCCTAAAATAAAAACAGTTAGAAATAAATGCGTGGACGAATATGGCTTTGTCTATTCGTACGGATTTGGTTCAGATTAACCTTCGGTTCTGTAGGACGCTTTATATGTATAAATCTACTGTACCTGTGATAGGTAGATTCAAGAATCTCCTTGAAGGGTTTCCGGCTCAAAGCGTAGGATCTTCTAACACAAAGGTTATAGAGTTACCAGATTGCTATTCTCATTACCGGAACGTCTCAAAGCAGACAAAACGGTAAGAGTGAAGCAGATTGTTATATCTTTTGTATGATGAAGCCATCAATTCATTTCTTGACAAGTTTGATTCCACAATTGAATCGCACCATGTTTCTTTCCAGTTGACACAAGTCTTGATTTCATATAAATCTCGCATGTCACCACCCAATAGGTTGTTTGATGATGGCTTCAAGTAGGATTTCCATCTTCAATGTGAGTACATAAGATTCACTCGGATGTTTCTGCAACTATCACAAGGATAATGTGTAGGATCTTGTTAACAGTTGTGAACATAGATTGGTTGTTCAACAAGGTGTTAGTATGGGAATGTGTCCTAATGAGATTTTTTTATAGATCTCTTTAGCTTCTTAGACTCGGTTAGTGCGTTTTGGGTTTTAGTAATCGGAGGCGGGTGCAGACTGCCACCTATTCAAATATCAACTTAACTCGGAGTGAGAATCAGTCAATAGAAGTCGTGTGTCTCTCCATGACAAATGAGACAAGTTTCTGTTGAGAGAAACCACGAAAAAAAAATTTGGTGCTGGGAAAGGTTATGCATTGCCATCACTGGGTACATGTGTCGTCTTCAATGTCGCATCAACATTGTGATTCTGACAGCTTATGTATTGACCTTAGGTTTCGGCCTAAGTTGTGTGGAGGGCTTAATTCTTTAGACATTTATCTCATACGTTTAATTTTTAATTCTTTAACCCATTCAATGCTTATCAAGACGTCATTATATACAACTTGTTATGATGGTTCCAGTGTTAAGTCAAATCTTAGTCATCTTTAATTCCCGTATACACATCATCTCCAATCATACATAAGTACGTATTTCTAAATATGGAGTGTCCTTGGGAGATCCCTCCGTTCTGTTGGATCATACGGATAAATAACTAACTTACCACACTTTTGACTTCTAAAATTGTCGTGAATATAAGATGTTGTAGGGTATGAGATCGTAACTATAAAACTTTTTCGCAAGAGTATCAAGCACTTTGTGGACGATAAGATCAAGTTATTTTCAAAGTTCACATTTTAAATAAATTTCTCGCTCTTATTTAAATATAATTCACTTAGTTTTCTGAATTCTTTGACCTTTGTGATTAAAATTTGTCTTGTAATACCATGGGAAAACTTATACTTAGCTTAAATTACATGGGAACATAAACTTGCTCCCCTCGTTTTTACATTTATGTTTGACACAAAATAACAATGATTACCAAGTTGTAAGATGAATATTAAATTGGGGTTAGCATCGGTGAGCACACAATTTTGAAAGAGTATGAGTTGACATTGAAGAATTCTTAAAAAAATTATGCTCAACCACCTAATCATCGTATAAACTATCAATCTATTTATAGTTCATTATTATTCCTTTTTTCTTAATGATGTTATTAAGTCATTTTATAATGTGATTGAATACATAAGAATTGGCTCATGTTGATGTATCTAACAATCATTAAAAACATGGTTTTTTTAGAAAACTCCCACTCAAACCAGTGACTCATTTAAAAATGAAACCATATGTGGGAATATTTGTCTTGACAAAAATATGAGGACTGGAGTGGTTGATTACATATTTTGGAAAGATTTTGAATTTTCATGATAAAATTCTTGAAAAATTATGTTCAAACTTTTTGAAAAACAAATGTTTAGAAGGACTTCTATCTCTAAAGCTAAGGATCAGCGCACTTATGCGTACACTTTCCTTTGTCGTTCGGGTCACGGAGGTTGCAAATTGATAGTGATTACAAGTCATCAGAAAAATTAGAAATGACATGTTTGGAAAAACTTTGAAAACTCTTGTTCGAACTTCCATTTACAACGGCCCGTGTCGATGTTAATCAACCATTTCTAAGTAAGTAATGTTATCGATTCCAAGAGGACATGTCAGAGAAGAATATTTTTTGAAACATTTTCTGATTTTCTGATTTTGTATTTTCTTTTTGAAATTTTATATTTTTGTATTTTTCTTTTTTTCAAAATATGTACATGGTGATGTTTGTTTGAAGTATCATAAACTGATTCATTTGTCAGGTCCTCCAGTTTGCTAGAGCTCAAACATCTCATACCAATTCGTCTGACAAGATACTGAAACCTATCTTCGGATAGGGCTTTAGTAAACATATCAGCCAATTGGTATTCAGTTCTGACAAAGTACAATTCAATTATACCGTTTTTCAACCTGTTCCTTGATGAAATGATACCGAGTATGGATGTGCTTGGTACGAGAGTGCATATTCGGGGTTGCTGAGATTGTATGGGTAACTGGAGAGTCGCAGTACAACGGGTTTATGTTGTTGTTGTTGAAGCATGATCTTAAAAGCTGTGACACTCATCCACATTATTGAGCACAACTTGCAGATAACGCCACGTATTCAGCCTCTGCGGATGACATTATAGTAAAAGTCTTGCTTCGTTGACATCCAGCTTGACTAACTTATACACCTAGGATCTGTATTCCTCAGATGTGCGTTTGCGAGTATCACACGCAACCGGCTGATCGACATCTGAAAAATCTGTTAGTTCAAAGACTGAACCCTTCTAATACACTGAGTCCCATGTTAATGGTTATCTTATAGTGTCGAAAGATCCTTTTAACCTCTTTGAGGCGGTTTTTCCGTGGGTCTTGCTGGATATCTTGTACAATAACAAACTGCTTGCACTTGTTTGGTCTACTAGATGTCAGATACATGTGTGACCCGATTTTTACTACGGATAAGTCTGGTTTGTCTACGGGTTCACCATCAAGTCATTTGCATTCTAATTTTGGTTTCGTAGCCATTGGTGTACCAATGATTTGTCATTTTTATCCATACAATGTTTTTAAGAAAGAATCTCTAAAGTATATTTTGGCACCTGATTGATAAAATACAGCATGGGCGTGGGGATTGGTGGATCTGAAGTCCTAAAAAGAATTTCATTTCCCCCATTAAGGACATCTCAAATCTACCGTGCATTAATTTTTCAAAACGTTTTGAAAATTTAGGGTTTGTGGAACCAAAAATAATGTCATCAACGTAAATCTGCACAAGTAGAATGTCCTCCCCGTATTTTATCGTGAATAGGGTCGGGTCAATGATACCTTTAGTAAAACCTTTGGAAATCAGGAATTTTGAGAGTTCATCATACCAGGCTCTCGGAGCTTGTTTCAATCCATATAGAGCTTTCCTTAGACGGTAAACTTTGTCTGGATGATCAGGATCAACGAATCCGTCTGGTTGTGCAACATAAACCTCCTCCTTCAATGGACCATTAAGAAATGCCGTTTTCACGTCCATCTGATAAATTGGAAAAGACTTGTGTGCAGCATATGCGACAAAAATCCTGACAGCCTCCAAGCGAGCAACTGGAGCAAATGATTCTTCGAAATCAATACCCTCTTCCTGAGCATAACCCTTTGCTACAAGTCGTGCTTTGTTGCGAATTACAGTTTGGTCTTCATCCTTTTTGTTTTTCCATAACCACTTTAGCTTGATTACGTTCTTGCCAAAAGGTTTGTCAACGAGTTCCCAGACTTGTAGTCTGTCAAACTGATGAAGTTCTTCCTGCATTGCTTCTATCCATGCAGAATCAGCCATTGCTTCCTTAATGTTTTTCGGTTCAACAATACTCACGGTGAGTGCAAACATATACATTTCAGGATCTGTTGCAAGTTGTCTTCTTGTTTGCACTGTCTTGGATGGATTTCCACAAACTTGAGTTAATGGATGATCTTTTGTCCATCGGTATTTGGAATCTTGAGGTTGATTGAAGGTTTGCACATTTGAATTAATAATATTGCGTGAGGAAGACTTGGCATCTTCTTATACCGGTGTGCAGAAAGGATTGGTAAATTCTGCTTGATTGTCGTTGTTTTCCTCAGCATGAACATTTGTAGGAGTTGATGGTTTTGATGTAGGGTGAATATTCATTGAAGGGTGTGTGTCTTGTGGAGCTAAATTATCGGTGGGAGAGGAAGAGTTGTTGACACGAGAAGCACCATCATTGAAAAATTCATCATACAAAGGACCGAAAAGAAGATCCAACTCCTGTTGTAATGGAACTATTGTATCTACTGAAGGAGAAACATTTTGTAGTTGTGGTACGGGGTCAGGGTTGTCATAATCTGACGCCTTTTTTTGTTAGGGAACCAGCCTGAAGTGTCATTAGAAAGACGTCTTGACATTCTTTGATCTCTTCAAATCTTGAGATGGATGGATCAATTTCAACACTTGTTTCTTGTTGTAGACGCGATATCCATTTGATTGAGGTGGAGTATCACACCAAAATGCATGGAATCCTTTTTCTTTCATCTTATCCAGATTTTTACCATCTATGGTTAGGTAACAAGTGCAACAAAAAATGTGAAGGTGTTTAATTGAGGGTATTTTGTCATTAATGTGTGATATGGCCGTTTTTCATGTGTGGGGATGAGATTGATTTGTTTTGAGTTAGCATGCGGTTGCATTGCTTCAGCCCAAAGATAAGGAAGTTTAGAAGCCGAAAGCATCGTTCGAGCAGCCTCAACGAGAGTGCGGTTTCGTCTTTCGGATTAACAACGCCGTTCTGTTTAGGTGTTCGAGGAGTAGAAGTTTGATGCTCAATTCCATCTTCTTTAAGAATGCATGGAGTGTCTTGTTTAAGAACTACTATATATCTCTGTCAGTGCGACAGAAAAATTAATAGGGCTTGAGATTTCGTTGGATACATCGTGAGATGTCTTTTTAAAACTTTCTTGGTGTTTCATCCTGGGAGACGTAGGAAGTGAGTCCAAGTCATATTAGAGTAGTCGTCAACAATTACAGAATATCATTTTCCCATTTATGACTTGCAACCCGCAATTGGGCACATAAGTCCTTATGAAGGAATTTAACCATCCTTTCGAACTTGGACCAGTTTTGAATTGAATGAACTTCGTTTTGCTTTACTCACTTCACAGAGGAACATAGTTGATCCTTGACATACTTCAGTATTGGTTAAAAACAATCAAACATCTTTTTTGAAGCAAGTTGATGTAGTCGAAGTTGAGATGAGAAAGTCTTCGATGCCATAACCATGCTTGAGTTGGTGAGGCTTTAGCCATGAGACAGATTGGAGTTGATGAAGTTGTTTCTTGAAGAGAAATTGTATAGATATCAGTTACACGATTACCGGTTAGTAAGTCGTGTCCCTGAAGATCTCTCACGAAACACGTAGATTTCCGAAATGCAACCTCCAAATCCGCATCACAGAATTGACCAACGAGAAAAGATGATGTTTGGGACCTTCGAACGTAGTAAACCTTTTGATTGTGAATTTTCCTTGAACTAAATCACCATATCCCAAGAATTGGAGCAAAATGTTCATGCAAACGAACGGTACCAAGTATTTTCAACAAAATTGCACAGCAGTGATAGATTGCCCGTCATGTGCTTTGTGCATCCAGAGTCAACAATGAATAGGATGAGTTGTACAATCTGCAATAGAATTAGAGGACGATGGAATACTTGACAAATTGGATTCTTAACGTGTTTGTGAGTTTTAAGACATTAGTTATCCTAGATACATTATCTATGGAAAAACTGACTTTCTTAGTCACACTTTCGTTCCTAACTTTAGGTACCCATTTCTTTTTTGTCTTAGGAACCCATGTATATGCTGATGGGCATTGTTGTGCTATCCACCATTTCCACGCCTTATTAGTCTTCTTATACAACATCCTATAGTAACTCTTTGAATTTGTGATAGTGGATTCTGATGCAACTATTTTCTTATGGGGTGTTGCAACAGATTTGTTCGCTAGGACTTTTGGGTTTTCTAGTACTAATAGGCACTACATTAGGCTTCTTAGTTCTAGCATTCACGTCTTTCAAAAACTTAGAAACACAAGCATCATGATTCGAAATTAAACAATTTTTCCTAATGTAGCACAAACAACATTAACATTCGAAGTTATGAATTTTAAACTGTCATTACACGCAGTTACAGACTTTGTTTGATTAGAAATACTAGAAATCCTAGGGTGTTCTTCTACTTCAGTCTTCTTAAACTTCACTTGACTAGTGTTTAGCACGACCTTATCTTTCATTTGGATTGCTCCTTGGTTGTGGTTTTTCTAAACTAACATTAGTGTGAGTACTCCTGTAGATGTAGATACGCGAGGATTAGTATTCCTAGAAGTCTGATTCAACTGTGGTGCTCTAGTTTGTGTTGTACTACTTGCAAATTCGATACATGCCTGGTTTAATCACATTGGTGTTTCTTACAGCTTGCGTTGCTGTTTGAGGCAAAAATCTATGGAGTGACTGGTTTTGATAAACCCTCTGCTACATTACTATTTATTACCGTCTTTTCTTTGTAAAATATTTCTCTCAAGAGTGTCTGAAAAAGGGTGCGGTTTTCTAAAAATGATGTTTGGATCCTCTTTGAGCATTTGGTTGTTCAACATACCAGATGGATTATCAAAATCTTAGTATCAACTGATTTCCTTTGCATTTTCAATGAGGTTTCTTTAAAACTCCACTTATTTGCAATGTTCTTGTCTGGCTAGTTGAGCTTTCAATATTGTATTCTAAATATTGTTCACAGTTCCTTTTGACATACATTTGTCGCCTTTTCTTTGAAAACTTGTGTCATTTTTCAGTTGTTCTTGACATTCTTGTAAAGCGATTTTCAAGAGAAATTGAGTGTTTTTCTAACTTATCAAAACTCTGTAAGCTTAGTGTTAATCTCTTTACATCAATCTTTTAGTTTGTTCAGAAAGATTTGTGCTAGATAGTCACATCCATGATTTTATGTAGTTATAAGCATTGTAATTCTGTGATCTCATCTAAATTCATGTGAAGATTGCCACAATAAGAACATCATACATCTTTAGACATCACATTCTTGCAAAGCATATTCATCCATGTTGGAAAATTATGCTATGAGATTCATGTTCATCTTCAAGGATTCAACGTACTTATATCTCTTTTTTTTTGCTGCATTTCTGCTTAAGTTCATGTACAAAGCGACTATCATCTGAGTCTTAAAGGGCAAAGGGGCATCAAATGTCTTAACTTGGATTTCATATCTTGACGCAGTTGGTTACGAAGATGAAGAAGGTCGTTTGATTGTTTTACCCATGCTGATTGACAATTTCTTTTTAGATGATTATTGTTATTTGGTCATGACACATTATATGCTTGTCTACTTTTGCTTATTGATTTAGACACTGGTAAGAAATCTATGTTTTTGAAAATATTTGGCTTTGTTTTCACAAATGATTTTCTCCACATTTTCTTTCTTATTTCATTTGCCTGTGCGAACTGAATTTCATAATGCTGGGTTGGGGGTTTGAAAATTTCATAAAGACTATTTAACTTTGTGTAGTCAAAAGGCTTCACTAAGTCTTTATTTAATTTTGATCGACTCTCGTTCTCAAGAGTCAGAGTCTCTTCCCGATCGGGGCGTGTCCTGTTGGGAGTTGTCAGTTTGGTATGTGGGATCGCATACAAACATGGTATCTCATTTTGAGCCTTTTTGAGGTACCTTGGATTGGCAAAGGTAGGTCTTCCATTAAATGTAGGGCATTTGGGTGCTAACATATGAATGGTTTGGATTGATTGACTCCGTTTGTAAACAATTTCATTCAAAAACTTTATCTGGTTTTCCATTGAAATCATTTTGTCAATATCTTTTTCTTCCTTAAGCTTCAAATCCGTTATTACCTTTGTTTTCTCCTTGACAAGACCTTCGTAATGTGACTTGGTTAAAAGACTCTGTTTGACTAACTCATCATGTTTCTCTTTGACAACAGAAATTTCGTAGGCTTTCACTTTTAACACGTCTTTTATGTCAATTTCTTTTTGGAGCTATTGTCCTAGTGCTTCATTTAACTTTTGTTCAAGTTTGTCTTAGTCAATTGTCGATATTAAAGGCCTTGTACCTTCTCAAACTCAGTTGTTTATTTTGAAAGTGCAACTAAGCAAACTATCCAGATACTATTAGTTCACCTAGAGTTCTACTTGTTTAAGCAGAATAGTTTTGACTCAGTTAACTCTTGAGTCAATTGTTGCCATTTGCTTGCTTTAATGCTTTTGAATTCTTTTTATTTCATCGACATCAAGTCTTAAATTTGCAATTATAAATTATGCAAGTTGCTACACGCTCATCATCACTTCTACATCATTTTGGTCATCCTGGATATCATTAGCACACTTTTGCGATGATTCAGGAGTGACATTTCTAATCATCCGTTTCCCAATGTACATGTGTTACTAATGGATTCAGATTGGTCAAAATGTTGTATGTCTTTGGCATATACACCAATATCGTCAGTATCATTTATGTACTGTTATCCAATGGCTCAGAATCAGTTCTGAGTCTGCATATAGGAACCCTCCTGGATCTTTGATGTAGCTGTTATTGTGCTTCTAAACTCAGTATTCTTCAATCTCTTCATCGTGTCTGCTAGCTTGTCAGATTGCTCTTGCTTGAAGTTGAACACCTTTCTCAGCTTGTTTACACAGCAACATCTTTTCCTTGTGATACGTGGAGTCTTTAACCCGTTTTGGCTTTCTGCATTCCTTAGCATAATGACCAAATTCCTTGCAGTTAAAACACTGTATCCCATGACTGTTGCCTAGGAACACCTACAGTTTCCATAGCCCCAACAACATTCAATGCCCTTGATTCCTATTCTGTCAGTCTGATTGTCATCCTGTACTTGGAGTGTATCCACATTTTGTTTATGGTGTTGAGGAAGTTCTGAGGTTGTTGTTGGTAGGTTTGTTGAGTATCTTGAAGTTAATTTGCAAGGAAGCCAAATTTTTCTACATGTCTTTATCCTTCAAAGCTTGTCAGTTCACTGTCTTCTTCAGAAGCTGATCATGATGGTGGTGTGTTTGGTTTGACCTATCTCTTTGAACTTTGGTTTCTTGTAGTTGCATGAGATCTGGTTGGAAGTGATGCTTTTGATGTTGGTGCATATGATTTGTGAGGTTTTGATGTTGATAATAAGGTCTTGAAGTGTTTGTGTCGTAGCAGCAAGTGCTATTGGGCTTAGCATTTTCTTGGCCATTCTTTCGCAACGGAGTTCTTTAACTTTCCATTTTTGGTATTGTTTCAGAATGTCAAAGGAGCTATGGTATGATAACTCCAATCCAACTTGTGTTGTTGTTCACAATTGTGACAAATATTGACCATTCTGGTTGAGTTGTGGAATAAATTGAACTATTGACTTGCATCGTTGAAAAGGTCCTAATTTGTTTCTGATCATTTCATTCATCATTTTGTAGAATCTTGTGTAGTAAGACTCAATTGTTTCTCCATCGTGAGAGGTGAATTGACCAAACTCCCAAAATAGGTTTGTCTTGACATCTTGAATGTTGAGTGATTCACCTTGTTGTAGCCTTTCGATTGCTTCCCACATTTTCTTAGCTGTTGACATGCATCAACAGTTTGAGTATATTTTACAGCTCCAATTCCAGTCATTATCAAATGAATCGATTCTTTTTAGTATTCATAATTAGCTCTGTTCTCAGGAGTCATATTCGTAACAGTCTCGACTGTTGTTTGTTTCAGGAACTTCTGGGAGGAATCCTCTGTTGCAGGAACAGCTGGTGTTGTCACAATCGTTGCGTGTAAGGACCTTTAGAATTGCACTTCGTTAAGGCATCACCATTTGTTCTTGTATCAATGTATAGTAAGAACGTGATACGTCATTGTGCATATCGTCCTATTGCAAGCATTGGTGGACGATCCCTTGAACCTGCTGCCATTATGTTGTTATGCATTTGACTGTCGGTTGCGGAAGTTACAATTGGAGTTGTCATGATGAATGATTAAAGAATTATGAAGTGAAAAATGATTGAAGGATCTTAAGTGTTATGAAGTGTTGATTGGATTGTGGTTTTAAATGAATTACCGTTCACGGGATTTTACAAGTCTATGATTAAACCGAGAAATAGAATTCTTTCGCGGGATTTTACTAAATCAAGAAGAAACCGTGAATGAATAATTTTTGTTGTCAAAGTTTGTTGATTAAGTGTTCTTGTAGTCCTAATTAAAGTCCAAAGTCCTCGTAATTAGTCCATGAAGTTTGTTTGTATTGTTGTTATGTTTTGATTAAAACGATGATTAATATTTCCAATTCTAGGGTCTTCTAACAAGGGTTGTTCCAACGGACAAAACGCTCAATGACACTTTAGTCAAATAGCAACTATCTTTGTACAAAACGTAGTGATAAAAAAATTTGGCAGAGTAACGTTTAGTAAAACGTAATAGATGGTCTTCAAAACGCAACTGTAGTCAATACCACGCAAAGAGCAAAACGAATGAACTTGATCAAAACGCAACGAGTCAAACGAAGATGAACTTGATCAAATGCAAACGTGTCAAAAACGCAATGACTTGATCAAACCGCAAAGAGTCAAAACGCAACGAGGTCAAAAACGCAATGAACTCGGATCAATATGATCGAGTCAAAACGCAATGAACTTGATCAAAACGCAACGAGTCAAAACGCAATGTTTTTGATCAAAACGCAATGAACTTGGTCAAAACGCAACAAGTACAAATGTCACTTTCAAGTACAGTACTTTTTGTCTCTTATACAAAACGCAGTCACCTTTTACTCAAAACGCAACGACGAATTGTTTCAAAACGCAATGACGAAAAAACTTTAATCTAGCTCGATTTCACCCTTTTTAGCAACAAAAAATTTGTAGAACCTCACTAAAACGTACATGGTTTGTTTTAAGAACAAATGTACTCAACTTTTAACACTTAACTAGAAATCAAATCAAACATGGTTTTTTCTTGTTTTTTTTTAGTTCGAACCAAAGAAAAAAAAATAAGCCACGAATTTTATACTTAATCCACAAATCAAACACGAAAAACCCGAGGCTCTTGATGCCAAATGTCGGTTACCATATATCACTTCACTTCATTATCATGTTGCTCGAATACAAGTAGAAAAGAGAAGGAAATTTAGAAGAAGTTTAGAGAGAGAATAAACTTAGAGAGAGAATGAGAGTGGGATGTTAAACTTGAACTGAAATATTCTTTCTTACAAAATGAACCAACTCCATTTATCCTTGATGGATAATGGGTATAATATACCCTACACAACTACATGGGGCGTGGGCTGTTACTTTGGACGGGTCGCGGACTTGACTTGGGCTTTAGCTCCGATACACATACAATAGTAGCTTTCTTTACGAGAACGTTTTCCCTTCTAGCTATTACAACGTTGTATATTAATTTAGTGATCGAGACCTAATATACTTATGAACGAACTTCCATTGTTCGACTCAATATTTTGAGGCTAACAAGTTCAAAGACTTATAACGTAAAATTAGAGATTAACATGTTATGTCTTCTTGTTAAGACGTGTACATAAAATCCTTGAAGTTCTCTAAGACTTCTACGTTATAGCATGCAATTGGCTTGAAATTACTGTTAATGCCATTATGTTTGAACAAATTGAAACTATGTAACGCAAAATTGGGTATTTAGTTAACTAAGGAACTGTGATACATGTCTCATATTCCACTCTTTACTCATAAATTTCCACATCGATATGGTATGGTTGATGTGTAAAATCAATACTCTATGATATTGTTTGATTTTGGATAAATTTAAAATATACCTACCTATAATCTTATCAAGGTATCTAAGTTGAGTAGCCACATGACTACTTCAATATGTTATGGATAAGAAGGTAAACTAAGACACCATCAGGTTATGGAATGGGAAGGACTACCCATTAGTCTTAACTGAAGTTCTGATTTGTTATAGTTCATGTTAAGGCGTTTTTGTTATCAAACTGAGTTCAATGAACTATATCATACTTTTTTACATCCCAAACGAGAACAAATTTTTTTGTTGCTCGACTTGCTATGTATTCGGAAGAGTCTCCTTCTTACTCGTTGCTAGTGGGCAGCATCTGTTTTGGAGTTAGTCTCTTCTATAACACAACATTCTAAACGCAATTGCGAACAACATAAATGATGTTAAGATATAGTCCATGAAAGATATCATTTTTGGAGTTTGATTGTCTTTCATCATTTGGTTAAGACTGAGAGGTTAAATTGGTTCTTCTAAGAGAAGACTAATATGGACAGAAATGTACACATATTTATACGCACGCCTAGTGGCAAGGGTTTTACTTATACTTAAGCGATTGACTATGATTAAAGCTTCTTTTCCTTGCGAGCGTTAAATGATTTAAAGAATATTAATTAGCATACCTCTGATTTCATGAATACAAAATTATGGCAATTGGGATGTCAAAAACTATTTCTTGGAATGGATTTCCTGTGCGGAGGACGTTGTGTAATCAAAAAGGTTTATGAATCCAAGTTATCTTTAGAAAATGTGCAAGCTGCAAAATCCTAAGTGGTGATTAGAGCATGCATTTAGGAGCTGGAATCTTAAGTTTAAATCAATAATTTGATTTTGATTAAAACAAAGATAACTCTTGAGAACACCTTAAAGCTAGTTGAAGCATTATGTTTTATTTTTCTTATATCTCATATGTTGTGAACATATTTGAAATAATATTTCACCTAAGCTTGATTTTAATCCTTAGTTTGGAATAATATTTCTATCGAAAGATTATAGGAAATAAATCTGTACATACCTTTGGGAACAAATGTTTACTAGAATAAACATATCCAGATTCACAAGTCTAACACAAGTATGAAACCATCATGGACAAGACTTTAAGTTCTATTCACCTGATGAGTTGAAACACATGCATGAAACGGTTTAGTTCAGCTAATGGTTTCATTATGTATGTCTATGCTATGTATTAGGACTAATTGTAAAACACTTGCTTGAATGCAAGATGAGCCTAAAACCATAGTATCTAGTGACAAGTCATTAGGATACTATAAAAGTAACATTCTTAAAGAGGCCTCGCAAAGGACTAAAGACATGTTTTATAGTTTAAGGATTTTAATATGGAGTAAAACACAAGGTTTGTTATGTTGGGCCATAAAACATAACGGGTTTGGTTATACCCGAAGAAGGACTCAACATCTAGCTTAGTGTCGAAAAATAATGTAAGCAACTTGTATGGTTTTCTCCGCCGAGAAGGGAGCTTGTTGACTAGTGAAGTAACTCTCAAGTTGGGTACTTGGGGAGTACAGTAGGGCAAAGAGGAGCTTTGTGACCGAACCACTATAAATCATCGTGTCCGGTTTGCATTTCCTTTTACTTATCACTTTACGCTTATATTTGCATTTAACTCTTTATATTCATATATGCATGATATAGATGATTGTGTGACTAATAATTTATATTGTTGTGATTATATTTGTGTCATGGATATTGTGTTTATGGTTATGTCATTGGATATGCCTTACTACCATATGTATAGTTATTGTAGAACTAGTATTAACACTCTTCATATTGCGTCACCATTGATCGGGTATTTGATACGAAAGTTCTAGTCCAAAAACCTCTACTGGAGGTGGTCCTCATAAATTAGGTAGCCCCCTGATTCAGTCAGGCGGCTCCCATATATTTATGGGACCACTAGTAGAGTGTTACGTTATTTCTGATCTAAAGTTTTTAAATAGAAACGTATTCACCCCCTCTACGGATTCCATAATGCTCTTCAATAGCTCAAGTACTTTAGGTGATTCGTTAGTTTGTTTACCATATTGTACCACTACTAGTGGCAAGATTAGCTCGTCACGAGGATTAGATTAAGAGGATTCATGATCATTTTAAGGAGATCTTGCTAAAGAGAGTCAAGATTGTAGAGAAGGAGCTAGAGACACTCTGTGATAGAGATGAGGCTGCTGAGCAGCAAATTGAGGTCTTGAGTGACTCATGAGGGATTGCACGGGAGAAGATTATAGAGTCGCAGATCCGCATAGAGGATGCAGAGGCTCACTTATGAGAGAGTGAGTTTAGAGAGGTTGGACTTAGGGCACGCCTTAGGAGGATAGAGTATCGACTTGACATGTAGACTACTATATTAGTATCACCTATAGATTCTTTTGTATTATAGCCTACTTAGTTGTGTAGTACTCACTAGCAGTTTTAATATGACGCTTGTACTCCTTTATTTCTTTGTAAACGATGTACCAAGTATCAACTCTATTTATGTTGGTTATGAATATGCTATTGTGTGATGTTGATTTATTTTTCCATGGTTGATTATATTATATCTCTGCGTGTCATGACTTTATCTCATATGAAATCTTATTGTGTATTGTTATCTTTTGTGATTTTGATATGCCGACAACTAGACACTGATTGAACTCTGCTACTATCAAACAATTCATCGCTCAATGCCTAGCTAATGCCATGGCAGCCTATGAGGCTAATCATGTTAGAGTATGCTCGTGTCATAATAAATAATTATATGGCTAGACACATGTGAGCCTATGGGGTCACACACATATACACTGAGGTACCATTTATATATCGTGTTTATTGTATTTATGGTATATAAATAATCCACGTAACACGGGATAACTATTGGGCTTTTAATAACTAAGTAAAGTACTTATTATATTGGAGTTGAAAACCAAATGGGAGGCCCATTTGATCCCTTATGGTGGCCGGCCTATATGGAGGTCAAAGAGGGGATGAGATCAAATCTTTTGGTAAATTAATATGGAATATCTTGTAATTAATGTGATTGGTAAATTAATATGGGATATCTTCTTATTAATGTGATTACAAATTTACCAAATATGGCTCTCCGCTTCTCCCTATAAAACACACGGTACATACATACCTTTGTAGGGTTTTACGTGTTCTTGTTTTCTATCACTTTGTATCTAGTTTATTCAAGGTGAATTCTATAGTTACGGGGTTAAGACTAGCATTAATTGGTATACAAGGAAGTGTAATGTGGATACATCATAGAGGTGATCTTCATTGATCACTTGGTTTTATTTGGTGTTTCGTGTTAGGGTGAAGGTCACCGGTTGATTCTACCAATCACGCTACAAAGATATTACTTTTCTTGTCTTTTCTTTGATTGATCATATGACTCTATGGATCTATTTTTAGGTGCTTGTTCTGCTACGTTTAATGTTTGTTTATATGTTATTCATTTAATTCAGCACCTATAGTGGTATCAAGAGCCATCATATGATGTCATATGATCATCTTATATGCGTAAAAATGGCTAAAAATGCGTGTTTTTAATGGAATCAAAAGGATAATTTTAAAACAGCCTATAAGGATTATTTTTTTGAAAATAATTTGACCCAAATATGGTCTTATTATTTGGTATTTTTGATCCCATAGCCATTTGTTATGCATACTTTAATTGGTTTTGTTATTGGGTACGTGTAAAAGGGACTAAATCGCGCGTTTTGGAACGATTCTTGAATCGGTTTTAAATCAGCCCCCTGGGCATTAATTTTTGAATTAATATGGTTGTTATAAGATCTTTAATATAGTACTAAATGACCCTTAAGCCATTGGTTACACGTACCAATCGGGGTTTTAATTCTAGTTAATTTATTTCTTCGATTCGTTGGCTAAATAATTTATTTCTTATTAATCATTTTGTTTCCATGGTAAATACATGCATGTTTGGCCATGGACTTAGCCAAAACCTTGTTAATACATGATATTATGGTATTATTATGTTGTGTATGCAAAGCCGATGAAAACCATGACCACTTGTGACTTGATTCGCTTGATGTTGCCTTTAATTTCAGTTTTGGGTTTTGCCATTGTTTCGGCTTCTTTTTGTATGATTTTAATTTTTGTTGTAGCCATTGTTTGGGCACTTTACAGTAGTTAGATGATAGGATAAATATATTTAATCATAAAATTATTGTAACCGATGTTTGGATTAAAATGACGCAAAAGTTAAAGGCATAAAGTCAAATTCGGAGCTGCTGGAGTAACCTCCACTGAAAGTGGTTTTCCCGGAGTTCTATAAGGAGTTAGAAGCTAAAATTTTGGGAGAAGGAGCACAACTCATGGAGCTACAATTTCTTCAACTGGAGCTCAGATTGGGTAAGAATCCTTCTAGGAGTTTTAGGCCCGTAAAGTCAGCTGAAATTTTATGGCAGATTTGGGCTTCAAGTTCATTTGAGGTTTCACTTGCTCATGATGGTTCTTGGAGCAAGTGGGAGCCCTCCTTGTGGTTGTGTGGTTAACCCTTAGTTGACTTCTTGGTTTTCGTGATGGCTCATGAGACCAAGCATAGGTTTTTCATCGGTTGAGGCTTTGCATACTTGTGGTTATGTTTGTTTGTTTGCTTTTATATATGTTTGGAATGTATATAACTTGCAAATGTTTTTATAAAACTAAAAAAATTAAAACACAAACTAATTCTAGAAACTAAATGTTTGATTTAGTTTAAAGATTAAATATGATTTGAAACTAAACACTTGTTTTTATATAAATAACACTAAATAAATGTTATGATTGTTATTTAATTTATGTATTGTTTAAACTAATATTTATTCCACCTAGGTTACATATATTAGTCATGAAAATGAACAACTTAACACACATAAAAACAAGTATTAGACTTAAGTTAAAAATATTTTTTTAACTTGTGCTACGAAGGATGTATGCATGCCTCCTCGTACACACCTTTTTGATCATTTATCAAAAATAATACCCGTTAAATTTAAGTCATGTCGTCCAATTGGTTGAGAACACTTGCATTTTCTCTTCACTCTGCGTGAGATGTAGGTGAATTGTAACCCAAAGTGATTATTCTCTATGCGTAAGACCTAGATATATTCTCATATGTTCTCTCATTGGATGACTTAATCGAGTTAAGCAGGTGAGACCTTGGCTCGAGGCAAGGATGAGACTAAACATGCCAGCCTAACATTGTTTCTCCGGTTATAAATGTCATGAGTCCCATATGGTCTAAGAATTGCATAGGTTTTTGAAACTGGTAAACGTTACCTACCTATTGAATCTATCATTGCTAGCAGATCAACTAATGTGATGGTGGAACCTCAATGAGGATCTTAGCCTTTTCATAAAATTAATTGTTTTATATTATAAACAAGGGTAGTTAATTATAAACTAAGGGTAAGTTATTTAAAGGATAATTAATTGGAAAAAACTAAATAAAACTATTGTAATTTCTAATTAATTACATTTATGGAACACAAACCGTAAACAAAAGTTTGTTCCCTTTCCTTATTAAAGGAAGACCAACTTAAGTCTTCATTCTCCTATGTAAGGAAAAAAGAACTTATATTCTATCCTTTCTTCTACTTGTATAAGAAAAGCTATAATAGGGATCACTTAAAATATTCCCAATCCTAAACATACTCAAAGCATTACTTACTCAAAGAGAAAACATTTTGTATAGTAAAATAAAAACGGTTAAGTACGGTTGACAATCTTATTGGATTACAAGAACATGTTTCTATAGCCACCAAATGATACATCTTGAAGCATCAAGACATAGTATGAGTTTTAATAATTAGAAATGGAAATTTCAATAAATCATGAAAGAGAAAAGGAAATTAATAGCATGTTTTCTAGTAGTATTCCTTAACTTAATATTTCCTAAGATTCTACACACCATTAAGGTAATGTAGAAGGAGGAATTGCATGCAAAATTTCAAGTAAAGAAATGGGCATGATGGCTAGTCCATCCATATATAGTAGAACTTGGATGCACCTTCTTTGAATATCTAATACATGGTTACCTAGTCACTGAGGCTCACATGTTAGAATAATGTGCCGATATTCAACAGAGTATAAAAGTACATAACATTGCTACTTGTCACTCATTGGTATAGACACATATTAATGTTGTCCTTATCCCAGTATGAGCTATGCCATTTATAAAAAACAACAGAATAATAACGCACAATGTAATGATGTCCTAAATTCCAGTGGGAGCAACGCATTTTACTACTGATATAGACGAACATGTAATGTTGTCTAAATTCAGTGGGAGCTATAGGCTTATCACCTTGTAAGTGACTCATTTTATTTCTAGCAGGTCTTGAAATAATACATTACTTTTCACAAGTAAAGCACTATAATTTTATAAGAATCATTGCATATTATTCTATTAGATAACTTGTCGCTTTTCTGATGTCGCTGCTTGAAAAGTTATCTATACAATGTTTATGCACGATTACTTATTAAAGAATAAAGTTCTAGATATACTAATAATGCAAATGTGATTTTAGCTTTGACTTAAATCATATCATATCTGCGACATCGTCATATTATTTATACAAACATACGGAAGCGTGATGGACTCATAACCCACTGATCTTAGGATCGTAACATGACTCATAATATGCTCACTTGTTTGTATTAATACCTGATGTTGTGTCATGCACAAGTGGGAGAAATCCTAATTGTGTGCAAGGTAGAACACATAACAATATGACTAATGGTTTTTCTTAACCGCATGGTAAGAAAGCTAATATTATACTATGACTTATACACCTTGATGTATGTCGCCCTACTTAGAACTAGTGTCAAGAAATAATGAATACCTACTTCATCATATTCACTAAAAGGTTTAACCAATATGATTGTGTCCTTGATAAGTGTAAAATACACATATCAGTTTGTACTTAAAATAGCCCAATTAAACCCAAAACAAACCAAAAATGGCAAAAATGTGCTTGTATTTGTGTTTTGTGTGTGTAGGTATGGATATATCAAAAATCACAAGAAATAGTCAAAAACGGGCAAGCACGGACACGAGAACGGAAGAGTGTACAAAAGCCAGAAGCAAAGCCAAGAAAAAGTCAATCCTCAGTCAAATCCAGTCAAAGTGGTCAAATCATGGTCAACAGAAGTCAACCACTAAAAGACAAAACCTAAAATATTCCATTTCAACCCTCCAAGTTTCATAAAAGTCCAAAAATGATCCCTTAACTCTTATTGGGCTTTAAAAAGCCCTTAATGGGCCTCAAAGCCCTAAAAAACCCTACCCGGATACCATTTAAACCAAAAGCCCAATCTAAAAGCCCATTTACATAGCCAAATACTCTTTTTATAAACCACAGGGACCAATCTTGCAATTTTCCAAACCTGATTTACATTACAAATGGGATTAAGAAAGAGAGGGGCTAGTAATGTCATTATCTCAAAGTCATAACTGAATTTAACCCGTTCAGTTAAAATTTAGGCGCCAAGAACAGGGTACTATTCACCCGTCTTCCCCATTTTCACCATGGGTCAATAGCAAAGGGCAAATGGGAATTAAAGGCTAATTTGGACAATTCAAGAGCTCGTTTACAAGATAGCAAGGTTAAATTAGTCTAATCAAAGGGATTCATTAGCTCACTCTCAAGCTCAAGCCACGTGGCTATGGAGAAAGCATACAAGGATGTGGGATTTACACTACATTTACTCAGTAAAGAAGCACAAGTGTGCCTCAAACGGTTTGCCACGTTGGCAATCCGTGTAAGGTCACTTAGTGATCCAACGGCTTAAAATGTAGACCCAATGATTGGTTGATTTGATGGCTGAGATTGATGGGCGCGTCTAACAAGATTTCAGGCCTAGAAGGTTCCTTCAGGTGCTATAAATAGCACCCTCACTTCACACAGGAGGATGTATTTTTCTTCTCTAGTTTTTAGCCTAGTGTAGTTTTTAAAAGCTTAATGTAATTTTGATTTAAAATCAGTTGTAATTTCTTTTTAAGTAATGTAATTCAGTACTTTTTTTTATAAAATTTAGTTTAAATTTGTCATAAACTTTCATTGTTTTCAACTCATAAGCTCTTTCAATAAGCCTATCTATCTCAATAAGCTAATAAGCTCATATTAAGCTCTCAAGAGTCTCTAAGCTCTTGATTTGAGCTTAACCAATCTTAATATACCTTAACTTTAAAATCAGAAGTTAACTACCTTTGCTTTTGGACTTGTGAATTCTTGGAAGGGAGATCTAAAATGGAAGGATCTCCAAAGACTTTTACCCTAGCTTATTTATAAGCTAGGGAGCTGGTAGATAAGCTCTAAGAGCATAAGCAGCCTTGTTGAGCTAGGCTAATTGTAAGTCTTCTTTTACTTTTATTGTCATTTAAATTCTAGTTTAGTTTTAACTCAAGTGCTTAATTAGATTATTAATATGCTTATTTGCTTAATCTGTCTGCTTATTATTGCTTATTTGTGTTTCATCTAGCTTATTAATCATATTAGCTTATCTGTTTTTGCTTATAATAGTTTAGATCATAGTTTTATAAATAATTTTTCATAAAACCATAAAAAACCAAAAATATTAGATAGCATAGTATAGATCTTTGATTTCTAGTTAATCAGTTGTTAGATCATGTTAGTTAAGATAGTTAAAAGCTGTTAATCATCTGGTATCATAGGTTAATAAGTTAGAATTCATTCCCAAAGTTTTTATTAAATCTGTCAATAAGTTAAAGGACTGTTTGGTTTAACTTAGTTTGACTTCATTAAGTCAAAAGTAATTGTGCAAAATGATTTAGTCAGCTTAAATTTCACTTAAGATCAATAGGAAAACAGATTTCATAAGTTAGTTTACATTTTTCATCAAATTATGGCTTATTTTATAATCTCAGCACCAGGGTACTTAGTGACTTAAGATTTGATTGCTTAAAATTGATCTAGGATCTTTAAGGCTTTGTGTGTGCTTGAATTGTGTTTGTAGACACTCACTTAGAGTGTCTAAGTGCAGGCTTACCCTCAAAGTAACCTGCACTATTGGTTTTATTCATCTGTCAAGTGCATCAGCAGGAACTAAGCTGTTCCTGCTGTCACTTTTTAGCTTAATTTTTAGCTTTTAAATGTAGGATTTAGAAGCTTAAATTTAGATATAATTTAGTTTTCATATAGCTTTAGTTAAGTCATAGCTTATTTACCATTTCATGCTTTATTTTCTAGCTTAATCTTGCTTTAAAAAGTAGCTCAAAAAACCTAAAAAGCCAAAAACAGTAGGATTAGGATTAGTGTTTAAATTTTTGATTTCTAGTCTTAAGGAGTTGATTTTATGATTCAGTTATATAGTCAATAAGTATTTAAGCTAGTTTGCAAAAGCTCATAATCAGAAATAGCTTATTGAGAATTTGAGCTTATATGGATTTTGTGCTTTTTGCTTAGTTTCTTGAGTTTAGCATTTTCACCTTCAATTTTAGTTAGCTTAATCTGTTTCTAGGTCAATTTACTTTTCATTTTTAGATTAAGCAAATCATAAGCTTGCTAGATCACCTTTTCTTTTTCAAATTGAGCTTAAATTGAGCTTTTTACAAGCTTTTAAGTAAAACCAAGGGGAAACCCCCACTTTCTGTAAACAGCTTAAAGATAAGCTCTTTTTGAGCTTATCTTTGGTTTTCAGCTTATTGTGCTTTCATTAAAGTTGATCATCACCACTTGTTCTATAAGTTTGCTTTTATAAGTTTTTAATAATAAGCCACTTTTAAATCCATCTTAATTTTAAGCTTAAAATAGGACTAGTTGTGTGATCGGGTTAGCCCTCAGGGGTGGTTTTTGTAAATTTTGAGTTTAAATTGTTTTCACTGTTAGTCCTTTAGGGACTAGCATCGTTAGTCCTTTGTTAGTTTCAGTTAGTTAAAAATCTTTTATTTACTTTTTTAATAAATAATTAGGTTTTAGTTTTTAATTAGTTTAATTAGACTTTAATTAAAAAGTAAAAATTAGGGCTTTTATTTTTATAAAATTTCTCAACTTTTTCTTTTTCTAGTTTAATTTTTATAAATTTTTTAGGATTTATATTTTGAGCATTTTTATTATTTTTAAGTTTTTAATTAGTTTAAATTTTAGAAAATTAATATCTTAAAATCTAAAAAAATCAAAAATAGTGATTCCTTTTTCTAAAATTTTTCTTTTACTTTGTTTTATCTAGGAAAAATATAATTTCAATTATTTTCTATTTTTATTTTTTTTAGGATTTAATTAGATTTAAATAGTTTTTAATTAATAAAAAATTCCCTTTGTAGTGTGACTAGACTTGTACAAATGTTGTAGTCTAGGAATGATCATAAAGTAACGCAACACCTTCTTAGGAACTTTCTTCCCCGGTGTGTTAGTATCTTTCCATCTACTCGTTTTACACACCGGACAGAAATGCACATCTTTGTTATTGTCGCCCCAAAATAAGAAGCAATCGTTTACACAAGCATGTATCGACTCGTACCCTAACCCGATCATTTTAAATGTCTTCTTTATTGCATAGTATGACGGTGGGAGCTTGTATCAATTCGTAGTGGGAAATACATGTTGGAAAAACTCTAGCATTTCATTGAATATAGAATCAGTCAATTTACCTTTAACCTTAAAATAGGTAAACTTTGTCATAAAGTCTAATCGAGTCACATAGTCACAACTGAGGTACAACTCCTCGTTGGCACTGAGTTGACTCATTTTGTTCATTATTGGGTTGGTTCATTACTTGTCTCACCAATATCTCCATGAGTTGACTCATTTTGTTCATTATTCGGAGGAATATAGCTAAGATCATTAAGTAACGCTATCATGTCACTCATCTGAGGTTGTCTTGTGTTATCTATAACTAGCGGTGGTGGAGGAAGATCCGGTTCACCGTGGTGAACCCATGTTTTATAACCTGGGTCCCACCCATCTCTCATAATGTGT
>BQNB010070817.1:0-12269 GCA_026074375.1 Tanacetum coccineum
ACTATTAACTATTAAACTACGAGCTATAATAAACAGTAAAATACATGGGGTGACCGAGTCTTTTTCTAATATCTAACAGAGATCCTCCCAAGTCAAGATTGAATTAGGAGGTTCTTTCTCGTACCAAGTTTTAGCAGCCCCCTCGAGTGAATAAGGAAACATCATTAGCTTTTGAAACTATTGATATGAGCATGAGGATTTTCGTTTGGTGCATTCCTAAATCGTAGAGTCGAGGTAATCCTTTTGAAACTATTGATATGAGCATGAGGATTTTCGTTCTCTAAACCGTGAAACGGGTTCGCTTGAACCAATTGTAACAAATTCGTCTTAATCTCAAAATGATCCGCATTAATTTATGGTAAAACGATAGCTTCTCTGTATCCTTCCGTGGGTGCTCGGAGTAGCTCTTCCATTGTACGTTCCGCCATTGGTGCAACGATAGTACGAAGCTCGGGTTCGACTATGTTTGGAGCACGTCTTTTATTTCGACGTCTCGGAATGGTTACGTTTGAACTATTTGGAAAGTTGGAATTTCTAGTGCGCATGCACTAAACAAACAAATGAAATAATAAAAGAAATGAGAAAAGGAAATATTTTTTGTTTACCGAATAATCAACAAACTTAGGGTAACTCTCTTAAGTAAAATAAATTTTACAAAAGAGGTGCACCTTTTTCGTAAGTGACACAAGACGGTATTTTTTTTAATCTCTGGTTCGGGAACTTATTGATGGATAATACCTCAGTTGAAGGTATTATTTGTTGGTGTTCTTTTACCAACTTGGTAAAAAAAATTATTTCTTATATATTCACAAATTCAGAAGAAAAATCGAAAAATCCAGAAGAACAAATATTTTTGTATTTTTCTTATTTAATAATCTTCTACTTATACAAAAAAGAAAAGAAAACTATTTTTTACTTTTTTTGTATTTTTTTTTGTGTTTTTGATTTTCTTAAAAGCGTAACTTTCGAAGACGAAAGGTTCTCCAAATCACGATCAAGAAACTTCAAACGAAAGAATCTTAATCACAATTCCCCGGCAACGGCGCCAAAAATTGATCTAAGTCAATAATATACGTAATAATATCCAAAGTATAGAAAATTCCAAAACTACCCTTAATGACACATGTAGTAGGAAAAATCTTACAAAAATACTACATGTTTTAACCGGTAAGTATTTATCGGGTCGTTTTACCCCAAGAAATGTGAAATTGAGACCACGTTTGTTATTTGGACAATGATTTGAATTGGTTCGAAGATGATTTGTTTTCTAAAATCCTAAAAGTGAGCAAATAAAGGAACAATTAAACCTAACTACAAGAAATCAATACGGGAAAGTAAATTTTAACTAAAAACGCAAATTGTAAATCCTAAACGGGACCTAAAAACCCTAAATTATCAAAATTAAGCCTAAAATGATATTATTGGTTTTTGAAAGACTTAATTGACTAAAAAGCTAAAACAAAAAAAAACTAGACTAAAAACGAAGGTGTTTAGGGCTTAAAAACTCTAAAAACGTGAACGGGATTCAATCCCGTTCTTTAAAAAACGAAATTTTGCAATTTAAACCCTACGATAGCAAACCTATTTTTCCTAGGTTCTAAATGTTAAAAGAAAATTTTCTAAAAAAGAATTATATTTTTTTGACTTTTTTATAATTTTTTATGAATTAAAAACAATTTTAAAGAAAATTAAATATAAAAAATACTAAACGTTTTATAAAAATTCTGAAAAAATTATGAAAAGTAGCTTGAATAGTATAGAATCTAAGAAAAATAAGCTCATGAAAACAGCTTATCGAATAAGCTGTGAAATAAGCCAAAACAGGCTTATAAGCTTAATGGGCTAAATAAGTAATAAGAGAATAATAAGTGCAAGGAATGAGGGATGAGCTAAGGTAGCACAATGGTTGAGTGCGTTGGGTTAAAACACTTGGTTGATGGTGGTAGAGGTCCCGGGTTCGAGTCTTGCTCACCCGGGGTTTCCCACTATCCCAAGTGTTTTTATTTTTGCCATTTTTAAACAACTTTTGAAAACTCTTAAAAATAAGCAACTTTTGCAAAACAACTATTTTTATAAAGCACAAATAAGCTCTAGAATAAGCTCTAAAGGGTGACAGTGAGCTTTTTACCCTTAGGACCAAAATTGCTAAACTGTTTTGGCAATTTCTAAACTAATAAGCAAAGCACAAGGGCAAATAAGCTAAGACAAGCTTAATACTAAACCTAATAAGCAAAAACAAACAAAAATAAGCAAGGACATTAAGCTGGAAAAAGCTATAAACGACAGAAGTACTAAAAGGCTTAAAAACTTAAGATTTTTAAGCTAATATGCAAATAAGCTAAAAATAAGTTCTAAACCTAAGGAAATAAGCTAAAATTGACTTACACTAACCTAATAAGCTATATTAAACCTAAATAAGCTAGGAAAATAAGCAGATAAGCACAAATAAGCCAAATAGCACTTAAGCTAAAAACTGCATACAAACAGCAAGGGTTGCACTTTTGAGCTTAAAAATAAGCTCAAAGATGGAACCTTATGGCTTAAAGAGTTATACCACTGAAAAGCTCTAATAATAAGCTACAATAATCATTAATCAAAGAGGAGTTTGAAACACAAATAAGCCCTTAAAAAGCTTAATGAAAAAGCTGTTTGTTCATTTTTCAACACTTAGAAAACTTTTTTCAATTTTAACAAAACACTACTTTTGAGCTTAAAAATAAGCAAACAATCAGAACATTATGAACTTAAAACCTACAAACAGATTGAGATTTGAATACATAGGACACATAACAACAATCAAAAAGCATTTTGAAACACTGAATAAGCCACAATGAGCATTTGAAAAAGCATTTTCTCAAATTTTCAACACTTAGCACTTTTTTTGACAGATTTGGCAAAAACTCAAAACAAACTTGCAGGTTTTTAGAGCTTTGATTCTATCCTTTTTAACACATTTATGAACACAAAAACAACTCAAAAACACAATAAGCTAAAGCACAATCTAATAAACAACTAAGATAAGCTACCACTTAACAGATTCAAACAATGAATTCTTAAAACCTTGTTTTTAAGATTTATCACTTAAAAACTTAAATAAAATGACTTTTATGACTACTTTTAACTAATCTAAACTGACTCAAAAGCATAAAGTAAGTTTTGATCCATTTTCACCCATTTTAACCCTTGACCCAAACACCCCTTTAAACACAATCAAATTTATTTAAGCTTATGAAAATGCAAATAAGATCTCAAAACTAAGATATCAGATACTGTAGAGCAAAAAACAGACAAAATGAACAAAATCCAATAAGCAAATAAGCCAAAATTAATATACTAACAAATATGCTATATTTTTTTGGGTTTTTTTTTGATAGATTTATAAAAAAAAATGAAAACTAAGATCTAAACTAACTAAAGAACATATTAAGCATTGTTAATTAAATATAAGCATAGACAAGCTAATAACAACAAAAATAAGCAGGAAATAAGCAACTATAAGCTGAAATGTAAAGTAAGGCTTTTAAAAGGAAAAATGAAAAACTTACAAGAGCCTTTGCTCTAAACAAGGCTAAAAATAAGCTCAAGTGAGCTTTCAACAAGCTCTAGCTTATCACAAGGATAAGCTAGTAAAGTCCAATAAGCTCTTCCAGGGTAAGCTTATCATCCAAAGCAACCAAATCCATCCATAGCATAGGTATTAAACTGTTTTTAAATGTGTAAGTAAATTAGTGATTAAGTTAAGATCAATCTAAGCTTAGAGACTTATATGAGCTTGAGATGAGCTTATAACAAGCTTATGAAACAGTAATAGCTTATTTAACAAAATTTTGTATAAAAGTAAGCTTGAGAAAAGTAAAGTGCATAATAAGAAAACTTGACTTCTATTAATAAAAGAGCTGATTACAATAGTGAAAAAGGAAATTACATTTAGTAAACAATAAACTAAAAACAGTTTTAAAGAAAAATTACATAAGCTAAATTAATAAGCTAAAATATAAAAATCCATCTATCTAACTCGCTCTTTTGCTGTGTGTGAGGAAGCTTGCTATTTATAGCCAAAGAAGAAGGTTCCAGGTCTTGAAGTTGGTTAGACGCTCCCTTTAATCCTGATCATTCATTCATCTCTAATCATTGGATACCAATCTTTCACCGTTGGATCAAATAAGTGAGCATGTGGCAATCTGTGTGTCAGAGTACTTGTGCTTCTTTAGCAAAGGATTTAGTGTAAAATTTTCATTCCTTGTGTGTTTCCTTGACTCCACGTGCCATACCCTTGTCCCGGCTTGACCAATGAGAGAGCTTGATGACGTATCCTTTTGCCAGCGTGGAGCTTGGTATTAGAATCATTGAGCCACGTCATTAATCGCATTTTACCCTTTCTTTTCTTTTTATATCTTTATTTGACACGGGGTTGTGGTTTTGACTTAGGCTTTGGATCTATTAAAATGGAATTGGGCCGGGTGTTTGGGCCACGGTTAAAAGGGTTTAGTTATAAAGGGATAACGATCGTTATCTCTTTAATAAAAAGGAGATAACGGTGTTAGGGTTTAGGGACTTTTGGTGAAATTGGTTTTAACATTAAGGCTCATTTGGGTATTTTCAGGGTTTTGTCTTTTTGTGGGTTGACTATTGTTGACCAAGACTTGACTTTGTTGACCTTTTGCTAGAAACTTCCAGCTCTTTTGTACTCTATCCGTTCTCGTGCCCGTGTTTTTCTGGTTTTGACCATTTCCTTGTGATATTTGCATTATCCGTACCTACACATACACAAACAACAAAATACACAAATACAAGCATATTTTTGCACATTTTGATCATTTAAGGGCCATTTTGGATATAATAAAGATATGTGATTTCTCACATATCATACCCATCTTGAATATCCTTAGTTTCTAGCCAATGTAAGGCATCATTCCAATAGATTGCACTATAAAAATGATCAAAACTGAAGAAGTTAAACCAGTCCTTGCACAGCTTCTCGTTGCCTGTCTCTGAACAGTAAGTTTGTATATCAATGTAAGAGGATGTGCGTCCAACATGCACCACTTTATAGTTAAGTGATTTTGTAGGATCAAAAGCCATTCTCAGTCCAGCCCTTGTATAAAAAGGTGAATCAGCATGTGAGTAATCTGGTGGCGGAAGCATTTTAAACAGACTAGTGGATGGATTATATACGTAATTACAAGCAGGCCACCCCGGTCTAGTACACAGAAGCAAACCATTGCAAGACTGCACGATCTTGACATTCTCAACTGCCTTGGTAGAGGCAAGAGTGAAGGAGTTCTCCACAATGCCTTTTCTGGACTGAATTATGGAATCTAACGACACAAAATCACATTTAAATGGATATATATTATGACTAACAAAAAGACCAGCAGGAGGATCAAGGTTGTGGATTTGGCTGCGGTTCCAGGTGAAATGAGGGGATGTGAGAATTCTTCGCCATTGTTTGGATACAGATGTAAAGAGATACATACATAGTATAGGTAATCGGATTAATATTTCTATCAAAAGGTCGTCGTTTGTAAGGATTGAATGTGGTTGTGCATAGTTATCTCCAGCGTGATTGGCCTGATTTTTAGACATCTCCGGTATCTAGTGAATAAGAATTTTGCCAAGATTGTTGTTAACCAGGAGAAGATATAAACATGTAAACATATACTGTAGTATAAAGTCTCTATTTTATTATGTGCGGGCGTGCGACTTACTAATGATTTACTTGTTTTCATTTTGTGTGTACAATTACACATCTATCTATGTAATATTTTATTCAACCTAACAAATACGTACTAGTTTTCAATTAATGTCAATATAAAATAAATACTCTGTATAATTTTAATAATATTTACAATTACTTCTGGCATGAGGCAAAATTATTCTGTATGCATTTATTTTGTTTTATCGTCTTCATCTTTGTTACAAAATTTTAGGTCGAGTGGTGGCTTAAAAAATGTCAAGAATAGGCCTTACCAACTTGTGTGGTCTTTTTTTATTTAACCTTTTTCAATAATATCTCGTTAGTTAGTTCTTAAAGAAAAAATGTTTAAAACTTTAAACAAAACAATCTTAAACAGTATGAAGAATTGTAAACATCCATGCATTAATTTTAAGTTTTAATGAATAAACATAAATAGCATATAATGGCATACAAAGTATTTCATTCTTAAATCATATGCTAAATCTAACTCATCGGAGTCGAAGCTTTCCAACCATGAATCGTGATCACTCTCTTTGTGTATTTTGCTCTAGTCAAGTTAAAAGCCACACAAAAACATGTTACAAATAGTGATATATTTTAAGTCGAGTTGTGGCTTAAAAATTCGAGCAAATAGGCCTAACTCACTTATGTGGTTTTTTGGAGTCTTATAAATTACTACTACATTCATAATTACCTCGAGTCCTTCATGACAAGACCCAACTATTCATTGAAGTACAACTCACCGTGGTGAGTATTATACCGAGTGTCATAAGTCACGTGCGAGTGGGTGTGTATTCGGTGAACCACTCACCGAATGTGAGTGGTAAAGAGTTGGGCCCTACATGTTTTACATTATTAAAAAAACTTTTTCCAAAAACCCCCCTTTTTACCTATAAATACCCACTGCTTCACCCAATTTTATACACAACTTTTAAATACCATTATTCATTTTCTCACACAACATACAACTCTCTAAAATATCATTGCGAGATGCTATCATTAGGCGACTACGAAGCGAACAAGAAAAGGAGTGCCAGTTGGTTAACAATTTATTGGGTGAGATGAATCGTTATATGCTCTAGAAGCTAGACCATGCTGAGGAGGAAACGAGGGTGCGTTCACTACCTCTCGATGAGCCGTTCAAAACCTTAAGTGTCCAAACTCTGCATTTAAGCTCGAAATCAGATACCCGTATCTCAAACATCTTGGATGCCGTTAGAGAAAAAGTGCTTGCAAGCATAAATAAGAGAGAAGAACTCATCAATAATTACCGAGCAATCTAATAGCTTATGTTCTCATAGCGTTTCGTAGTATGTTATGTATTTTATTTTTGTTGTTATGTAATGTTTTTAATTTATGAATAAAAGTTTTTAATTTATTCTATTTTTTATTAATTTTATACGTTTACATTTTTAATCTCTGAATGAAAGTAAAATAAAAAAATAATGTGTAAGGTGAGTTTGGTATGAAATGTGAGTGTTATTACGGTTGAAAGGTGAGTGGTAAAGTTAGAGAAAGAAAGCTAACGTGGCGCTGAGGTGTAAGGTGAGTGAGGGCTCTCTACTCCATCCAGCCTATGATTCATTGCTAATATGCGACACTTGGAAGTGCAAGCAATTTGTTTTTTTAACAGAACTTTCATTTCACATTTGGGATAAAAGTTAAACATTTGTTATTACGAGTTTACGACATTGCCCCTTATTTATATTAACTTAAGTAGTACTCCACTACTCCGTATGAACGTATCAATTAAATATGGGAGGTGATTTGTACACACTATTTTTTTTATCATACAACACAAAACATGCATCAAGGTGTTGTACTGTGTACATCACTGTGTATCACTGGTGGCACCCCTAATCACACAAACATACTACAACTATCAAGATTCAAGAAAGTAAGTTCATGTGTATCAACTGGGACTTCTTTTATGGTTGTTTCTTGGGTAATTATATTAGAACAACAATCACTTTATCTTTTGTATGAAACAATATAGATACGTCAAATGAATGGGACAGAATCAGTAGTGAATTAAGCCATATTTAAAAGTATATCATGCAAAAGGAACATGAAGCTTAGGACATAGTTTTCCTGGATAAACTTAAGCAAAATACATAAAACCATCTATTTACGTAAACAACAAACCAACAAAAAATGACACACTAGCAAACTTAGTAGTACTCGTAATATATAAAACGATCCGGATGAGTAGACAGAATTAGCGATTCGTTGTAAAAGATGATATATATAAAATGATCCGGATGCGTAGACAAAATTAGGGATTCGTTGTAGGAGCTGAGAAATTTTTTACTTTCGTCTCCTTCTACACCAACAGGACGAAACTATTGTGACAATGGTTGGTAGATTTCAAGCCTGTGAGTTAAATGATAGGGGGGCTGATGACATCAAATAACGTCTATTTTATAGCATCATTTATCCTGCGATAGTAACCATTTTGTATAGTTATTGCAAAGAATTGTTACTTAATTGTTTATATTTGAGAATTGCAGTAATTATGGAGTAATTGGTGAAACTTAGCAAAAGGCACACATTCTAGAGCTTAAATGAAGATATTTTGAAGATTACTATTCTAAAGACCAACACACCGTATCCATCAAGAAGATACGACGTATCCGTGCCTGCACTCACCAAAGACCATAGAAGAATTAAGACCAATACGCCGTATCCAGAGAGACTCAATACACCGTATTCAAGATATGGGATCAATATAATATTCTAGAAGATATCAAACGTGGTCTCTACTCCAAGAAATCCTTAATATGCCGTATCCAACCTATTGGATACGTCATATTCAACCGACTTCCAGACCTTATAAATAGAAAACTCAAAAACGAGTTTTAAGTGTGCTAAATCATATTTTATTCTCGTTACTAAAACACATAAGGTCATTTTCAGAAATAAAAGTCAGAAGAGGTCGAGAAGTTTCAATTCCTAGGAGACATCGTGTTTATGCCTATATACTTTTGTAATCGTTCAGTTTTTGGTATCATTCGTTAATTCGGTTTGTTTACCTTGGCTAAATTATTACTCTTGTATTTATTATGACGTTTGAAGGCTAATACCTTCGGGTATTAGCCATTATTATGAAGATATGAATGTTTGGTATTTGTTTATATCGATTTCTTGATTTATCGTTGAAGTGCTTGTTTATGTTTATCAATTTATACTTGTTTACGTGCTTTTGTATGCGACCTATCATTCAACTGGATCTAGGGAAGTGGACCAAGCGGATCTAGAGTCAAGGATAGCTCTCCATATAGTATTTTATACATCTAGAATAATAGTTACACAAGTATTGTCCTTCTAAGTCTGTGTCTAGGATACGCTTCGGGCTTAACTAGTTAATTGGATATTGCCGGATGTTTATGGTTTATTGGTCGTGTTGACTAGCAGGTGACCTAGATAATTCAACAAATAACTTTCTGATTCCATTGGATAGTTGGACAAGTAGACTACTAGAGTATAGATTACAATTAAGCGGTAAGTGGGTAAAGTCTCTATGAGCTAGGGTTTAACAAGATCACCATTGCTTTAATCCCTAAGATAGATTATAATCAGCAAATAAGGATGCTTTATGCAGATGCTTTAATTGTGATAGAATTAATATGTCTAGGTCTTAGGATGATGTAACGCCTAAGTCTTAAGAATGATATGCCACCTCGAGAGAAGAAATCATTGCACTTAATAAACAAACCAACACTCTAATCGGATTAATAATGGTTAATATAGTTTTCTTATATAAGGTTCGACCGCTCTTTTATCTTTTGTTAATTAGATTGTGTGGGTAACAGTGTCTTGAATTGATTGTAGTCACCAACCAAACCATGCCAGTCTCTCAGGCTAAAAACCCCCTTTTCCTATTAGGATTAGAATTTAGACTGACATAGGTTTAACATAGGATTAGAGTAGAATTAACATAGATTAGATAACCAAGATATTAATTAAATTGATAAATTTAACCTTGCTTCAAGTGTTTGACACCCTACTTACCACGAAACTACTACCGATCGGGTACACTGCCCGTTAAAGTGTTGTTTTTGGTTGAGTCGGCAAAATATAAATTTAAAACTTGAATCATAAAAATATACACCACACAACGACACATCAAGTTTTTAGCGCCGTTGCCGGGGAGTTAAAATTAATCTTGTTTTTTATTTTTATATTTTGGTTTTTAACATTATATTAGATCTAACCCTTAATATTAGTGTATATTCTTGTATATTCTGTAATATTTGTATATTTGTCTTTAATTGTTTGCTTGTATATATTTGTGTGTTTAATTGTTTGCGTATTTAATTGTTTTTCTTGAATACACTGTTCTGGTCGACAGTTGAATACGGCGTATCCAATTCCATCGGATACGGCGTATCCAATTCTGTGTCCAATACAGCGTATTCACCCAACAGATTAATACGGCGTATCCACTTCCATTGGATACGGCATATCGATCGTTTGAAACAGAAACTGAAAAAATTGATTTTCATGCAAATGTTTTTTTACCTTCCTTCAGAGCAAATCCTGCTGATATTTTTGCCCTTCTTACAGGAAGAACTTATCAGAGCTAGTTGATTGAAGAAGGAACTACAAAAAGTAAGGGCTGAACCAATTTTTGATAGCATTGAAAAAGCTCCAACTAAACCAAATCTTTCTATCACCAGTAACGATATTAAAATTGAGCTCAACAAGGAGTTTTTGGTGGAATTACAAAAGAACATGTATCAAGGAACGTATAATGAAGACGTGGTGGAACACATTGCTAAAGTACTAAAAATGGTTGATTTGATCTATGTTCCTGGTGTAGATTCCCATCAACTACGAATGAAGGTCTTTCCTCTCTCGTTGGCAGATGATGCTAAAGAATGGTGGATTAGTGAGGGAGATGGAAATATCACTACTTGGGAGGAACTTGTTGAGAAATTCTTCTGTAGATTCTATCCCGAATCATACGATGAAGAGGATGAAATGTTGGACGAAGGAGAGAACTAGGGAATTAATCCACTCGAATTCTTATCAAACGTAAACACATCATTCAAATACCATAAGAAAGTTGATGGGAGGACTCAAAAAGTGATATTTCACTCATGGATGAATGGAAATTGGAATAAGAGATATGTGGATAACAGTATTTCAAGCAATAATGAACGAATGGAATCTAAATATGAAAACCAGTCCAACACTGCTACTGATTCATTCTTCAAAGCCTATGACGTACGCGATATTGAAAAAGAGAATGGACAGGGGAGAATAAAGCGTAAAGACAACAACAATGATGATAAGCAACCTAACAAAAGAAGGTGCAAAGCAGAAAAGTTTGAAGCTATTCAATACTCGATTGGGCCCAACGAAGAATATATTGCTATTAGAAGTTATGAATATGATATTTGGGAAAGAAACGATGAAAATTTGTCCATAATATATCAAGATATTTTCCAGAAAAAGGACGAAGGATGGAAGGTTACGCGCACCAAGATGTAAAAAGGAAGCTGAAGAAAAGTCTAACTTAAAGACTTCGATGTAAACAAAAGTGCTTCCCGGGAGACAACCCAAAATGTTATTTAGTTTTGTTATTGAGTCTGTCTTCCCAGACTTCAATACGGTGTATCCGCCCCATACCATACGGCATATTGAATGTCTGGACGTTATCAGTCTTTATTTTCATGCACTTTAAAAACATTATTGTCAGTTCTGTGAATACGCCGTATTCAATTAACTTGATACGCCGTATCCACAGTCTGACCAGTATTTAGTTTATTTTAGTTTATTTTAAATTAACCGTAGGTACCAAGATAGGAATGCACCTGTTTTTCCTATATTTTACGCAGGACCTCGTGAAGGAAATATCGACGAATATTGGTGGAGAATTTACGAACACTAGTACAAATCTGGGATTTCGTCACACATGTTGTTTTTTGAATAGCCACACAGTCAGATATTTATGTGACTAAATGTACCAGAATAAAATAAACAGCCACACTTGAACTCATATTGTGTGACCATTTTGGAATTTCATTGTCACACATTTGAATATTTTTGTGACTAGAGGTAACTGGTAATTTTTTGTTGATTATTTAGTCACTTATAATTTGGGACGTATGACAGATACAAATAAGTTTGAAACATTAGTCACACTATATATATACATATGTGACAAATATATGTCACACAATTGAACAGTGTGACCAAAATCCATATATGGTCACATGAAGTAATTGTGTATGTGGCTAAATCATATAGTCAAGTTTGTCACACATTATTTAAAAGTGACTGCTATTTTTTGCTAAATATTTAGCCACATATGAATTTGAAATGTGTGACAACTGAAAAGTAAGTTTGAAGCATTAGTCATAATATATATTTAAAAGTGACAAATATATGTCACACTTTGTGTGTGTTTGCTTGCCAAAACCTATTGTGTATAGTCATATTTAATTGTAGCATGATCTCTCAAGACTTTACAAATTAGTGAAATCTAAATGAAAACTTATCAATTTTCAGTTCCCGCTCACGTTTACCTCTCACTTTCATTTTCCCACTTACACTTAACACCCAA
>BQNB010070817.1:13917-32995 GCA_026074375.1 Tanacetum coccineum
CTTTGGAAAGAGTCAGTACTAAAGATTTGGGCGTATTACATTTTGGGAACATTTGTTATAAACCGAAATCTTTACTTATATTGTCGAACAATTTAAAGCCCTGAGCTTATGTAATGAACAAGCATTTTGTTAATCCAATGTATCTTTTTAAAATGACACGTTTAGTGGTTGCTCTCATATCTTGTGCTATTGATCTATGAAGTAACGCCCTCGGATATTCAACATTCCGCTGCTACCCAGATTTGGGGGTGTTACAACTTTCATGTTTTACCTTTTGATCAAAAATGGTTTTTTGTTTTGTCTTGGTGTTGGCCGATCCTAGAGAGAAAGAAAGAGGGAGGAGAAAATTTTTTTTGGTAAAAATGTGAAGTGTGTGTATGTTGGATCGGTTATAGGGGTTTTAAAAGGGAGGGATTCGATTTTTGGCAAAACTAGTCCCTAGAGGTTTTAAACTTTATTAAACTAAGCCTAAAATTTAAGCATTACCCCTAACACCTTAAATTTGAAACTAGCTAGCATTTTAGGTCCTTAAGATAGTTAACTAATAAAAGTTACACTATATACCCTTAATTTTAAACCTATTTTGAAAACATAGTCCCGGAGTTAACCTCGTTAACTCCCCCTCAAATGATGACCAATTATTTAACTTAAACACTTTTTCAAAATCATTTTCACAATTCTTTTGAAAGAATTTAATTTTATGAAAATAATTTCTCCCCCTCAAACAAATACTCGTTTTCTATTTAAAGAGCTGTAGAATTTGTTTGAGTATTCAGAATCTCTTGATCGTTTTTCCCAATTTAATTCTGATAAGTTATTTTTGAACATTTTTGGAAATTTTCATATAAAAGCTCGTTCTCCCCTTCGAACAAAGACCGTAGTCTATTTAAAGATTTCTTGGATTTGGTCGAGCGTTAGAATTTTTTGAAAATCTTTTTCTATTTAAATGACAAAACTGATTCTGATTTTATTTCCAACATTTTTTGAAAAATTTGTTTAACTCGAGCATGTTTGATAAACACATTTTGAGAAAAATTTCTCGAGATATATAAAATTGATCTTTTAAGGACAAAATGCGCCTTTTGACGTACATTTTCCTTTTTAGAAAGCACTAGCTGTGTAGCAAAGTATACACAAGTCATATTCTTGAGTTTCAAAACTTGAAATGTTTTGAATCTTTAAACTCCAGACCAAAAAGACTTCTCTTTTCGTTGTTGAGGATAACTGCACTGAAGCGTACAATTTACTTTTCTTTAGGGACCGGGTTGTTATTTGATATTTAATAACAAACCATAAGAAAATTTGAGATGACATGTTTCAAGTTTGATTTAAACTTTTAGTCAAACTTTATCTACAATCCCGTGTCATTATTGAATGACATTTCTAAGGTCGTAGATATTATCGATTCTTAAAGACATGTCGAGAAGATTTTTTATGGTTTTTGAAATTTTCTGATTTTATATTTTGTTTTTGAAATTTTATATTTTTGTATTTTGTTTTTGAAAAAAATGAAAATCTTTTTGTCGTTTTTGATTTTATAAACTAATCTACATAGAGTACATGTGATACATGAAGTAGTAATCAGAATTACTCTTCGTCTGACTCTGCAAGACGTTTCAGCTCTTCCGGTGTGATGCTTTGCATACCGAGGTGGTTGATCATAAGTTCAAAGCGTTATCTCGCGAGTGCTTTAGTGAAGATATCCGCCAGCTGATAATCAGTCTTAACAAAGTACAGCTCAACAACCTTATTTTCAACTTGCTCTTTAATAAAATGGTAGCGAACTGCGATGTGATTCGTCCTGGAGTGTTGCACTGTGTTACAAGATAAAGCAATGGCGCTTTTTGATTCTGAGTACAATGGGATATTGTTGAAGTTAAATCCATAGTCAGTTAACTGGCAACGTATCCAAAGGATTTGAGCATAGCAATCGGACAAGGATATATACTCTGCTTCAGTTATTGATATTGCGTCTTGTATCTTGGCAACCTGCATGGTCAACATATGCAAAAGCTGTTAGATTAAAACCTGTGTCCTTCGAATACCACATACCCATATTAATGGTTCCTTTTAGGTACCGAAAGACTTGTTTAACCGCAGTTAAGTGCTTTTCGGTAGGCTTTGCCTGGTACCGGGCATACATGCAAATGGCAAACACTAGGTCAGGGCGACTGGCTGTGAGGTACAAAAGGGATCCGACCATTCCTCAATATCAAGTAGGGTCGACTAGAGTCCCGTTTGGATCCTCATCCAGTTTTGACTGTCCCACTATGAGGATGTCAATAGCATCACATTGGTCTAAACCATACTTTTTGAGCATTTCAAGAGCATATTTAGATTTATTAATGAAGATGCCTCTGGGACTTTAAGAAATTTAAAGTCTAAGAAAAAATGATATTTGTCCCATCATTGACATCTTAAAATGTTTGCTTATTAATTTTGCAAGTTTATCACAAAAGATTGGATTAGTGGAAGCAAAAATTATGCCATCAGCATAGATTTGTACCAGTATGAGTTCATTTCCTTCCTTTTGAGTAAACAATGTTGGATCGACTACACCTTTGACAAATTTCTGGCTGAGAAGGAATTTGGAGAGCAGGTCGTACCATGCGCGAGGAGCTTGTTTCAAACCATAAAGTGCTTTCTTTAATCTGAATACCTGATTCGGATGATCTTGATTAACAAACCCTTCTGGTTGACTCACGTACGCCTCTTCCTTTAAAATCCCGTTCAGAAATGCCGTCTTCACATCTATCTGAAATACTACCATATTCTTGTATGCAGCGTATTCTAAGTATATTCTAATGGCTTCAATGCGAGCGACAGGTGCAAACGATTCTTCAAAGTCGATCCCCTCTTCCTGACGATAACCTTTTGCAACTAACCGAGCCTTATTTTTAGCACACCACCATATTCATCAAGTTTCACTTTAAAGATCCACTTTAAGCTGATGATCATAGCTCTGTCTGGTCTTGGTACTAACTCCCATACTTCAAGCCGCTCAAATTTATAGATTTCCTCTTGCATGGCTTTGATCCAACAAGATTCTTTCATTGCTTCTTTGTAATTCTTCGGCTCTGCGTTGCATGGAAATAGCACCATAAAGCATCAGTAGAAAGTTGACGTCTTGTAGAAATAGGTTTTGATGGATCGCTGATGATTATTGTAAACGGATGATCTTTTGTCCATCTTTTTGTGTAAATTGGAGGTTGTTGGAAAGTGTGCATGTTTGAAGTGTCTACAATCCTTGAAGATGACTCAGCTGAGCTGGTGTCTGGAGGAGCAAATTGATTTGTAAATGTATCACTATCAAACTCTACAACTTCTTTATGTGGTTCAATATTTGTAGAATTGATTGGAGAGTTTGTTGCATCAATGTTTGGTGAAGTACTTGGAGAGGGAACATCTTTATCAATAGAAGAAGAAGATGCTCTGGCTGTATCTGATGAAAGTAGAGTTGCAGTAGAAATGGGGGTAGATACAACACTTAGAGGTTTGAAGTATTCATCAAACATAGGTTGAAACAACAAATCCCAATCATTCTTTGTAGGAGGTTTAGCTGATCTTAAAGCAGCCTGGTTAAGCACAAGTCCTGAACTAATGTGTCCAGAAGTCAAACCATGAAGTTCGGGTCCTGAACTGAGTTGTTCAGAAGCCATCTGAGTAAGTTCATCAAATTGTATGTTCATTGTTTCCATTATTTGTTTGGTCCTTTTGTTGTAGATCGGGTACGCCTTCTTGGATGGTGAATAACCGATGAAGATTCCAATATTTGCTTTAGGCTGAAGTTTCCCAAGATCCTCAAAATTGTTTGTTGGATAACATAAAGCACCAAAAATGTGAAGATACTTGAGTTCTGGTATGCGATCTCTGAGCAGTTCATATGGAGTCTTATTATAACGGGTATGGATAAGGGAGCGGTTTTGAGTATAAAATGCAGTAGCAACAGCTTCAGCCCATAGAAATAGTAGTGATTTGGAGAAAATAAGCATGGTCCTTGCAGCCTCTACCAACGTGCGGTTACGCCTTTCAACTACACTGTTTTGTTGTGAAGTACGTGCAGTGGATGTATGATGAGCAAGATTGTAAAAATCATGAATCGTTAGCCGGGCGGTCGACCACCTTGTAGCTTGTAATCGGTCAAGGCGGGATTAATTAGCGATTAATCGGATTGGCATTTCTGGCAAAATTTGGGTATTTTTGGCAAGTTTTGTGTATTTTCGGCGAGTTTTTGATATTATTGGCAAGACTTTTTTCGAAAAAAACTTGCAATAGATTTAAAAAGTTACTATAAGTGATCAAAACAAGTTTACGGTGAGTTTTAGGTACTTCCGGCAAGATTAGAAGGTTTACAGCAAGTTTGACCACCGTTGATCACCGTTGACCACAGTTGACCTATTTGTTTGACCTTGTTACATTAATCGGCAAGGTTGGTGGCCTTGTAGCGTGTAATCGGCGATTAATCGGCCTTGTAGACCTTGTTTTGCAACATTGATGATGAGTAATTCCAACCTCTTCCGTATAATTTCGTAGAGTCTAATTAATAAATTCAGTTTCGTTGTCGGTACGAAGATATCTTTGATGTGTCATTGTGTGGTCGTAAATTATGATTTAAGTTTTATGATGACTAAAATAATAACATACTTGATAAGAGGGAAAGAGAGGTGATTCTAGAGAGAGAGTGGGTTGGATGAACACTTAGAGAGAGAAAGTAAACATAGAAATGAAATGCATAAGTGTGTGAAAAATAAACAACTAACCACCTCTCCAAAGCATGGAGAGGTGTATAAATACTTACATGTGGACATGGGCTTGGGCCTTCATGGGTTTGTCCATGGGATTTAGCTAACTAGCCTAGTAAGTTTCCAAAAATTAACTTAACGAGCTAACTACAATTATCTATGGAAGTGACCGACACTTTCATGTTCCTAACAATCTCCCCCTAAGGGAGGTCACTCCATTTTACAAAAACTTAAACCTACCATACTATGCTTTATCTTTAGTCTTGAGCTCGTAGTCTTTAACTTTAATCATTAACTTGTGATTTGATGTAGTGATCATTGACTTTAGGCTTGAGCTTGTTCCTTTATCTTGACTTGAATGTGAAAATGTGATCTTGAGCACCTTGAGATCATTAACCAAGCATATTCTCGTTTCGCCATCTTGTAAACTTTGCCATCTTGTGAACTTGTGACTTCTGGACCGACATGCTCATACCTTTCTTGATTTGTTGACTTGAAAAGCTTTATTGCTGCATGTTTCTTGAAATTCTTTAACTTTAACACTTCGTCACTCCGAGAAAGACGTTCGGTATCAGAGTGACGGAAACTTCTTTGAAATTCTTTGACTTTAATACTTCGTCACTTCAAGAAAGACGTACGGTATCAGAGTAGCGAAAGTCTTAAAACATGTACTTGAGCTTTCATGATGTCTTTATGTTTGTCGGTCGGGTATGAGCATGTGGCTATGAATCTTGTGAGTCAACTGGAATTAGGTACCTTCACCGCCATCTTTAAGTATCATGCATTAAAACAGTTAGCAATAAAGCAGGGGGACGAATATGGCTTTGTCATTTGCCCGTGCTTAGTTGGAGTAACCTTCAAATCTGCGAGGATGTGAACTGTGTACAGGCTGATTCAATTTAACGAAGAATTTACCTAGACAGGATTTCCCATGCTGAAGTATAGAATCTTTCTAACACATATGTATTAGATTCATCAAAATCAGCATGTTCTCATTACCGGTTCGTCTACAAGCAGACAGCTAGAGAAGAGTGAACCTGTAGTTACTTTCGCAACGTTTGAATAAAATAAATCGATTTAAAAAATCAATCGACGTGTCACTTTGCTTAGTGGTTTTGTACACATCGAGAGTGTTGTAAACATTTCAAAATTCATCATTCAACCGTTAATCCATTTTACTGATAAAGTTTGATTCTTGTTAGAATGCAAATGTGTTTTTTTCCAGTTGTCACAAGTTTTGATTCATATAGGAAATCGCACAAGTTAACCTACCATGAGCTTGTTTGATGTTGGCTCAAGCAGGATTTCCATATTCATTTGTATATTTAAATATCACTCGGATGTTCTGGCAAATCACATGGTAAATGCGTAGGACTCTTAATATATATCTTGTGATTCACATTGATTCATGTATTTCTATACAATAAAATAATATAAAATATATAATATTCCAAAAGAGCAATTAAGAACTTTCCCAAAGTCTTCCTTAAGAAATATCCAACTCTAATAGATATATATATATACTATTTATATATATATATATTATTATTTATATATATATATATATATATATATATAATATAATATATTTAGTATTTAACGGGAAGTATGCTTTCCGGGTCGTTTCCCCAACGACTTGTGTAATAATTGAACCACGCTTTAGTTTGGATGATGATTTGAATAATAAAAGAGAGATTTTTATTATCTATAACTACTAAATAAAAGCAACAATTAAAATAAGCACACAAAAGCAATTAATGTACTAAAACAATTAACGGAAACAAATAAAACGCGATAAATAAGCAAGTAAAAAAAATTAACTCCTAAAATGACAAATAATTTCTAACCTAGAATAAGACAAATAAAATTTTAGGAGAAGAGAAATATTTTTTTTGTTATTTTTGAATTTATTTTGATTTAAAAACTAATTTTAATCTAGTGTTAAATCCTAGAAAAATTTGCTAATTTACGTCCTAAAATTCTAAAAATGATTTTTAAAGTTAGAAAAGTATAAATATATTAAAAACTCAGAAAATTATTTTTAAACATATTATAAATTAAAAATCCTATTTTTAAAATTACAAATCCACCGTATTTTTTAAAATTAATATTAAAAAACTTAAAAATGAAAATAAAAATTTAAAAGGTGTAAAAATGATTTTACTGAATGTAAAACTAAAACTAAAAACTATTTTTTTGTATTTTTTAAAAATTATTTATATTTTTAATGTATTTTTGAAAATTAAAACCTTGGAAAAATGATTAAAAATAATCTACTTAATGGAAAAATACGAAAAATTTAGGAAAATTCCAAAATGCAACAAAGTTTAAGTGAAAAATAAGAAAACTCTACTAGCTAAACAAATAAGCTCCTAATAAGCTACTTTAAGCTGCGGCTTATTAAGAAAAAGGAAAAGAAAAACAAGTACAAGTATTAAATGAAAGGAAGGGATGATGGATGAGCTATTGAAGCAAGTTGGTTAACACGTTGGGCATTTGAGTGGAAGGTCACGGGTTCAAGCTCTGGTAACACCCTTTTTAATTTTTTTTTATTTTTCAAAACCAAAAGCTAAAACTTATAGAACACACATTTTTAAGAACTTTTAATAATATGAGTATAAACTGAATCTCAAAAATAAGCTCTAAAAGAGCTTATAAAGAAGCTGTCTCAGAAAGTAGCCTTTTAAAAAGGCTTAAAAACTTATTTTCACTAAAACACTTGCACACACTTCATTATAAGCTCAAATTTAAAACCAAAACCTATTCTAGCTAGCTTAAGATGTGTACAAGCTAATAATGACAAGCTACCCTAACTAAAAACACATTAAGCTATCTAAATTTATGATTAAAAACAGCAAACTCAGAAAAAGAAACTTAAAGCTCAAAAATCCAATAAGCTAAAATGCAATATAAGTCAAGACATAAGCTGAGCTTATGAGAATTTAACCACCTACTTATAAACTATTAATCTAAGTTATAAAAACAAGAACTAAAAACTAGAAAATCAATTTTCAAGAGCTACTTACTAATACTACTGTTTTTAGCTTTTTGAAACTTTTATGAACTTTTAAAAGCCAAAGGATCCTAAGAAATAAGCTAGAAATGAAAAACAAGTTCTAATCTATATTAAGCTATGTGAAATCTATATCCCTACTGAAATTTAGATCCTAAAAGCTTCAAACACTAGCTTAGTAAAAAGCTTAAAAGGACAACATTAGTAACTTCAGTTACTATTGCTGATGCACTTGATAAAGGGCAAAACACCAATGTAGGTGTCCTTCGGGGACAACCTGCATTACACACTCTATTTGAGTGTGCTTGAACACAATGCAACCACTTACCAAGCGTAGAGGCTTGGATCTAAATTTTAGCAAGAAAGAAAATGTGTAAAAGTCCTGGTGCAGAATCAAAAATAATAAGCCATAAAAGGAATTTAAGCTCAATCTAATCCCAGAAACCTGCTCAAATCTTAATCAATTATGAAGATCAAACTCACAAAAGAAAATTTTCAAAGTTATGTTGACTTTTGAAGGTCAAACAATACTAATCCAAACACCCCTATAGATTTGACAGATTTTACTTAAGCTTATGAAATGAGAATCTAGAGAACTAAACCTTAATACCAGATAGCTACTAGCTTATAACAAGACTAATAAGCATAAATCCACAATCACCTTAAGCTAGAATTAAGAATCTAAAGCTAATCTACCTATTTTTGGCTTTTTAGTGATTTTTAAGACAAGTAACAAAAATTTTAATGACTCAAGCTATCATGAGCTAAAAACAGATGAAAATTTATAACTAATAAGCATAAAGAGATAATTATAAGAATCATTGAAGCAACTAGATTAAGCAAATAAGCAGATCTACACTATAAGCAATTATTAAGCTATATATTGAAGAACAAAGGAAATTAAATGAGAACTTACTAGAGGCTTTAGCTAAACAGAAGCTTATATGCTCATAGAGCTTATCAACAGCTCTGGCCAGTCTAGTCCATGAGAGCTCTTCCAAAGCTAGCTCCCCTTCCATAAGCCATAATCCAATAAGTATAAGGTAATTAAGCTTTGTTTAATTAATTTCAGTAGATTAATTGAACAATTAAGCTCAATCACAAGCTTAGAGACTTGTGAGAGCTGAAATTAGCTTAAGTGAGCTTATGAGACAATAGCTTAACATTTGAAAAGAAATAAGAGCTTATGAGTGAATACAGTGTTTTGAATAATCTAAATGAAACTTTTATTTATGACTAAAAATTGGTTTACTAATGCTTTGAACGAAATTACAATACGTTGAGATTACACCCCCATTAAAACTAAAAGCATAAAATTCATTTAAAAAATAAATGCTAGACTAAAATGTGGGGGGGGGAGATGGGATAACAGAATGGGAGTGTGTGAAAGTGTGAGCTATTTATAGTAACCACTAAAGCTTCTAGGCTCAAAAATGGTTAGACGCTCCTCCAAACCTTGACCCTTGATCATTTGCTAATCATTGGATGCTTCATTTCCACCGTTAGATCATAAATGAGCTCACACGGATTGCCAGCGTGGCAATCCGTGTTGAGACTCTTTTGTGCTTCTTTTGAGAGTACAATTAGTGTAAATTATCTCATTTCTTATGCTATCTTCAATCCAACGTGTCCTCTCTTTGATGGGTAATGACCAATGAGAAAGGTTTGTAACGTCTAACTCTGCCCATGTGTAAATGATCCCATGAATTGTCCTTTGTACCCTTTAATTTAAGCTTGCCCTTTGTTTTGATCATGTGGTAAAATGGGAGTGACGGGTGAATAGTGGTAACAGTTTTTGGCGTTGGAGTAACCTTCGAATCCGTGAGGATCGACCTGTGATCAGGTAGATTCAATTTAAGAAGAATCTCCTTGACATGATTTCCACTTGTAGTAATGAATCTTTCTAACACATATCTATTAGATTCATCGTACTCAGCATGTTCTCATTATTGAAATGTCTCAAAGCAGACCGCACGATAAGAGTGAACCAACGAGTTACTATCTCACCGATTGAAATAAAAAATTGATTTGAAAATCAATCGACGTGTCATCATCAATCGTCAATTCATAACCTGGAACAAGTTTGATTCTTATAGAATCGCACCATTGTTTCTTTCCAGTTGTCACAAGTTTGATTCATATAGAATCGCACAAGTCACCTACCATGAGCTTGTTTGATGTTGGCTCAAGCAGGATTTCCATCTTCACTGTGAATAATATCACTCGGATGTTCTGGCAAAATCACAAGGATAATGCATAGGACTCTTAATATATGTCTTGTTATTCACATTGTGTGACTTAGCAAGCATAATTTTTACCAGTGTCCTAATAAGATTTATGGATGATCTCTTTTGGCTATAGACTAGATAATGCACTTTGATTTTAGTGATCGGAGGTTGGAGCAGACTGCCACCTTTTCAATATCAACTATCTCGGAGTGAGAAAGTCGATAGAAATGCGTGTAATCTCCGTGAGAAATGAAACAAGAGTCTGTTGAGAGACCTTGAGTGGTTAGGGAGGGTTGTGAATAGCGTCACTGGGTCCATGACGGTCTTCAATGTCAGACAACAGTTTAGTGTTTCTGACAGTTTATGTATTGACCCGGTTTCTGCCTAAGTGTATAGAGGGATTCTTTCTTTTCACCCTTTATCCTTACAATTCTTTTTCATTCTTCAACCCCTTCAGTGCTTACCGAGACTTCATGACTAAAACCTTGTTGGGTTTGTTCTAGTATTAGCTCCATCTCAGTCGGCACTATTCCCTTATTCTCACTTTTACTCCTTTTGTATCATACCTAAGGACTTCTATACTAACTAGTGGATATCCCTGGGTAGATCCCTCCGGTTCTGGCTGGATCATGGGATTTGAATACCTATGCCTAACCACCTTATAACTTCATAAATTTAAGTACATGGTCAGTCTTTTGGGTATTCCATCACAATCCTTCAAAAACCATTGAAAAGTTCAATCAAAGTGTTTGATATAAATATCAAAAAGATTTACACTTTGAGAGTTTTTCATTATCACTAAAAGCTCCCCCTTAACATGTGCATTATAATCGTAGTACATGCTAAGAGTGGAGTGCATTGAGTCCATTTTATATGATCACATTTCAATACAAATTAGATGCAGTTTAATCACATTTTCTCCCCTTATCCAAAATGTTAATCCCTTGATATTTTGTATATCAAGTGATTAAACGTTTGGGGACAAAATGTTACACAATATCTAATAGGAACATTGTAATGCTCCCCCTCAATATTTGAGGGTATATAAGACAGTGCTGAGTACAATAATTTGAAAAAATTTAAATTTACTAAGAAATTCTTGAAAATTTTGTACTCGAGCACTCCTTAATATTACCATTAAGTCTACACTACATATATGCAAATTCACAAGTTTTTTATTATGTACTAAGTTTGACCTGTTATGATGAGGACATCATATGATAAATCATATGGTCCTTTCCAGCAGCCGAATGTCTCCCCCATACAGTCTCCCACCAACGAATTTTTCTAGGCTCCTTATTAACCTTCTGTTCCTGAGTTGTCAATCAATAGCCTGGATCATAGGTCTTGCTGTTTCCCTGTCTACATTTCTCCAGACTATCTGCGGCAAGTACTTCATCCGGACTCGCTTCAGAATATCATTAAGAGCTGATCGAACATCGTTGAGTGTACCATCACTAAACTTGTGGAGTTCATCAATACACATCATTTTATTCTTCTTGTCTTTATTCTGGTATATGAAACCTTTGGGATTGGAGTATGCTTTATATGCTGACTTTTGGTTTAGATCTGATCTGTACGTATCCGGCCTTGTGAGGTTGAGCTTCTTTTGATAACTTTTGACACCTAATTGAAGATCTTTCACACACCTTTTGAGGACAATGCTTCTTGTAAACATTCGCTGTGAGACACCTAAAGCAAGACGTTCTTCAATATTGAGATTTGTCAGCTTGCCTTGAACAAGAAGAAGCAGCATGTCTTTGATGTCTTGAAGGCGAAGTCTGTTGTAATCGCCTACTTTGAATGTTTACAGTTTGTCGTCATCTCTACGAACAGTGATCCATTCCAAATGTTTGTAATTATGCCATTCGACAATCTTAAGCTTTGTAACAGCAAGGATTTTATGTCTAGAATAGACATCATAAGCAGATTCCGTGTTGACTGCAAATCCATAGAATTGTTGAGGTTTTCGCACCCAGTGTGAGATGCCCAGAGTGCATGTTTATCGTAGATAATCGGCACTTAACTTCACATGGTGTTTGGGACCAAGTCTTCAATCCATTTGATGTGTCCATAATCTGCAGCCTTTGTCTTCGTCACTGAAGTAGCATAAGTTCGGCTTGAGACACCACCACTTAGATACGCAAGGTCGTTGTTGATGAAGTGATCAAAAGGTATTACTCGACGACCTCGTGAATTAGGTATCGATGATAAAGGCTTGCGCAGATCATGTAGATATTGCTGTCCTTCGGGGTTGTTCTAGTCTAGTTGATCAGTTGCTTTGCAGACTTCTTCAAGGAAATATTCAAGCTCTACCAGACTCTTGCACGAACCTTTCATTAACTCGAATGTTGGACCGGCTAATAATTCTGGAGTCAAAGTATCAACTTTGAGCCGATTCAACATGGATGCTGAGAAGTCTAGAGGAGTGTCCATCAGTTCATTAAATGACTCACGAGGATCTTCATTTCAAGCTAAAGTGCTTATCTAAGGTTGAACTGGTCCATGTTTAGCAGGCAAAGTCTTGTTCCAATCACGGTCGAGAGTTGGAGGTTTTGTTGGTTTCTGAAACCAACCAGGATGCTGAGTGGTCTCATCAACAGGTTGATCTTCAGTAAATCCTGTATCGAACTCTTGATGTGCGGGTTCTTCCAAATCTTCGTCAGTGTGTATTGGTTCCTCTACTTGAGCAGACTTGCCAGTAGACTTTTAATGAGATTTGGACCCCTCTTTAGACTTGCCAGTTGACTTGGAAGTCTTCTCCTTTGGTGCACTAGTAGACTCGGATTCTTTTATAGCTCTTCTTCTCTTAGACCCCCGGTTTGATCCAACAGAGGGTTCTTCGTCTTCATCCTCATCATCTCGATGTCTTTTAAGCGTGACAGTATCTCCATATGATGGAAGAATGTCTTTGTCAGATTCATAAACGTCAACCAATGCTTTGTAGAGATTCTTCTGTGGAACTAATCTGTCGATTGATTTGTTATTCTCCATTTTGTCTATGAGAATCTTCTTCAGCTCAAGTTCAGATAGATTAGCTGCTACAACATAGGATGTCTTAGCTTAATTGGATGAACAAATCAGAACTTAAGCTTCAAGTTGATCATTTACTAACTTCTCAATTTTTGGTAAAATCTTGGAGACTTGCTCTTTAACTTGTACCTTGACTTGCTCCTTAATGATTTTCTTCATATTTTCATCAATTTTATTGATGAAGTCTTCATTGTCAACTTGAGCTTCACTTCTAAGTCTGTCTGATTGTAGTTGAACAACTGTTTTTATGACTTCATTCATCTTGTTGGCAAGGTACGTATCAACAATACCGGGAATTGATGAAACAACTTCAGCAAATTAGTTTGTTTGCTTGAATTCCAATAAATTGTCTTCTAAACCTTTTAATTTATCTTCAAAGTTGAATAAGGAACCAAAGGTTGGAAGATTTTATAGTGAGGTACTTGGAACAATTGTTGGTGTTGAAACAGGTGTTTGTTGCTGAGGTTCAATGTGAGGAATGGGTGGTGGAGGAAATGTTGTTACAGATGAAGGAGGCACTTCAACATTCGTAGTTACGAGAACATCTACTAGAGAAGTTGACTCATTGTTCAGATTAAGAATGGAGTCAATACCTTTATCCGAATTAGGGTTAAGCATGTTGGAAATGAAGCCAGATGATACAGAAGAACTCTGTTGTTGAACTTTAAGAGTGGCAGCTGTTATTATCACATAAGTATCTTTTATGACTTGAGTAGTTTGAACATTAACATCTGTCATTTTAGTATCTCTTCTTTCCAAATTGACGTTCACGTCCTTGTACAATTCATTTATTTCATCCTCTTCATTCAGCTCTTATCCCTCAACATTATCTCCTTGGGTTACTTCATCATATGCTTCATCATCATTTGGAATTTCAAAAATGAGAAGGTTTTTTGAACCCTCATATCTAAAGAAACCCTCTTATTCTTATCTTCTTCTCTTCTGTCTTTCATCTTCATCATGAGTGGGAAGAACTTGGGATGAACAAAGTCTTCACCATCATTGTCCTGATTCAGTCTGTTTATTATCATCATCTTGACCATCACATCTTCAATTATATAGATCGTCCATCCTTGTCTTGTACTTATGCTTACTTCACATCAACGTCCTCGTCACTGGATTTTCCAAGAAATCTGTTCAATCTTCATATCCATATGTAGGCTAACAATCGAGAAGCCCCCTACATGAAACACCAGTTCCTTTATCTGCACCTGAACTGTACTTGGCGTGAGAGCTATGAAACTGTGTTTATGTGGTATATTAAGTAACATAGATTATTTTATTTGACCTATGCGGGACTAAAAGTTATCAAGATTTTAATAAATATATATCATATTTCTAAGCAACTTATATCAAGTTTTTTCACTAAGTTTTATCACTAGACCTTGTAAACATTAACCTATCGGTTCGCTCACGTATAAAAAATTTGGAACTCATATAAATTCTCTACGTACCTAAAAGTTTGGAACTCATATAAATTCTCAAAGTACTAATGTAAAACCCACATGAAAATACCATGAAATTTAAATTCATGAATACACGAATACACGGGAACACTAAATATAAAACCTAAAATCAGAACAAGTGCAAAATTACCAAAATGCCCCTAATGTCAGAAAATCTAATAAAAGCATGAATAAAATTCAATCAAGTGTTATAAATTATAAAGTACATCATGTGACAAGTATAAAATTTATGTAAGATTAATATACTTTATATTATGCAAGAAAAATAAATATTACTTATGTAATTGTATTATTAGCCGAATTATATAAAATATGTATTTATATTTTGTAAATTAAATTAATTAAATCAAGAGATAATACCAAAATAATTTTTGGCAAGTCAAATCTGATTTTTGGTCAATTATTAACCAAGTAAATCGGCCATAATGTGAATAGATATCTTAATTACCATTTTTAAATGGTCAAACCCTAAAAACAAATAAATTCGGCACATCAAAAATCAAGAAAAGAGAACAACGAATTTTTCCAGGCCATTTATCATTTTTCCAAGGCTTATTGAAGATCAAGGAACACAAGAAAAATAATAATAAGATTTCTTGTTCATTGGTTCGATTTGTGGGACTATTTTGATTCGAAAATACCAACCGGGTATGAATAATTCACACGAAATTCCAAGATCATCAAAGGTATTTTTAAAACTCATTTTTCATCATATGGAATCATTATAATCAGTAGAAAATTGTTCATGCATGTTAGATTAATTATTTGAACAAAAAGATGTTCGAAACCCTAATTTTTGGTTAATTATGAAATCGGCTGAAATAGTAATGGTACCATTGATTTTATATTTTTACAAGGTTTTTAATATGATATATAACCCATATAAATTGTTGGTAAAAATTATCAAGGGGTAGAAATAGTTATTTTGGGATTTATGAGTTTAGCCGATTTGCGAATAAAAGGAAAAAGGAAAGAAAAATTGCTAAACGAATTAGGGTCATGGTTTTGATATTTTTCCCAGGTTAATTGAGGCCTAATGAATGTATAAAAATTGTGAAATTATTGGGGAAAATTTTAATTAGGGTTTTATGCATTTAATTGCTTACCAATTTGTGTATTTAAAGTACAAGGACTTGTTTTGTAATTTCTGAAACTATGGGGACTGTTTAAGACATGTTAATATATTTTTTATAATCTGAGAAAAATAAGTTGGGTGGTAGAAAATGTCATTTTGATATTATTTTGGATTAAAAGTGATTAATTATGCATATTATGTAATTAGAAATTAATTAAATAAAATAAAGGGACTAAACTTGTAAATTCTGGAAAGTGTAAGGTCTGGTCAATAATTATTGTATAAGATCTGAATTTATCATATTTAAACCCATGAGGACTTGTTTTGTAATTATGGATAATTAAAGATATAGTTTAATTAAATAAATGAAATACAAGGACTAAATATGTAAATCATGTAAAATTGAGGGTTTGACTTGTAAATACAGAAAATGGAAGGTATAAGCTGAATAAAATATGAAACTTTGATATTTACACTTTACACCTTGTAAGTTGTTGATTTTGCATGTTAAACCCTAAAATACGGGAAGTTGTCATATTAAACCCTAAACTTGCAAAATTGATATGTTAAGTTCCTAAATTATTCAAAATACTTTATAGGACCTAAAATGATGAATATGCTATTTACGGAAACCTGCTATTTATGGAAACCTGCTATTTATGGAAACCTGCTATTTTTAGAAAGCTGCTATTTATAGAAACCTGCTATTTTTGGAAACTTACTAAATAAGGAAAGTTACTACTTTTAGAATATCAAGTATAATAAGATACAAATCATGGTATCCAATAATCCAAGAAACATACAAGTATACTAATCAAGGAAAGTTACTAAAATAGGAAGCTGCTAAAAATGGAAAGTTACTAAAAATAGAAAGAAACTTAAATCATGCACAAGTAACTTATACAAGCTCTTTATCATGTAGCACGTGTGAAGACGGAGTGATATCTTTCTATTTCTTCCTTTCACTGCTTCATTGTCCAGGTACGGATATTCCGTCCTTTCAGTAAGGACATTCTTTCTTTTCATGATTCATCCCCAGAACTGCTATGCTTCCCCATTTTTATGTCTTTTGCCATGATCCTTTACATGTTTGATTTCATGACTTATTCTATTGCCCGAGCTATATATACGCATGACCATGATTTACATGACTTACCACCTAGTCATGGAGGTACCATGACCGTGACACATGAGGCACCTGTGTCACGACTCTTTCGCGTTGAGAGTGATTTCACGCGGCGTCCCTTTTCATGTTACCAGATTATATTTCATGTTTGGCCATTATTATTCAGGGGCGTATGGGTGCATCCTAGTTTACATGTTTACACGTTCATGGTGATTGGTTGGTGTGTGCTCTACATCCCATCACATTGGAGCTGATCCCTCCACCCATATTATTATAAGAGGTCACCCCTCTATTACATGTTGAGGCAGCCCCTCTATTATATGCATGTATTCACGACATTATTATTATGACATGTATGATTATATGAGCTCGTGGGCATTCCTTATTATTTATGTTTATACTATCCATGATATCTCATGACATCTTTGACTTCACGTTACCATGTTTTACATGTTTATTTCCTATTCCTTCATGATGTATTCTCCAGGTTTCCTCATGACACTCATGAATCTTTCCGCTGCTTTATATTCCTTATCCAGGACTTATGTTTATTATTTCATTATCATTATATCCGTTGCATGGCGTCTTGTCAGCCGTTATTCTTTTACAGGTGTCTTACGGCAGGTAACTAGAGGGAGTTGGGCATGAGAGATTGTGCTTAGGAAGAGACCCCTTTAGCTTCCACTCTATTATTATTGACTCTTGCAGACTTATGTTTTGGACACATGGTTCGTCCTTTAAACTTCCTTTACGTTTATGCATGTTAAACTTCATAATGGGAGCCGATGTTTGTTTCCGGCTTTCCACCTTGTTACTTTATCAGTTATGTTTTATGCCTTTTATGCTTTGATATGACGCCATGATTATAAGTGATGCCTTTCATCAGAGAGGGGCGTTACAGTAGAAATACCACTATGACCTATATTTGCCTTCGATTTTCTAGTTTTCTTCAAAAAATGGTACCAATTTTAATAGTTTTGACATGTTTTTCTTACTAAACTAGATTAAATCTTTGACGAATGCACATTTACCTTTTATTTCTATTGGTGAGGTTAAGCCCAATGATTCCATTTTCATCCATATTACAAAAACCCCCCAAAAATATAAGTGTGCTAGTAGTATTGTAGACTTTAAAACTAGGCCTATACATCATTTTGAGACCTAATTGATTAGTAGGAATAGATGGTTCGAGATGGCAACATTTAGGAATTCACCCAAATAGCCCATATGCGTGTGTTTATCAACTTGTTACACTGACTTGTTGACCTCCCATGATAAAACCCTTTGTTACACTCATTATTAGTGCATGATACCCCCAGATCATCCTGTTGAAGCCAATCTGTGTTTTAACTCATATTATATATGTTTCATTACACCATTCCGCCTTAACCAACCCTGTAGTCTATATTTTTCTTTGTGTTGAAATTACTGGCTACTTAAGTCCATGGTTCTGGGAATTGGGTTCGAAGATTTTGGCACTTTCTTTGAAGACATATCATTATAATCATTAAATACCCCAAGTATTATCACTTTCGATAATGTTTATCTCAAGTGAAGGGATGTATTATGTATTTATGACAGGAGTATTGTGAAAAAATATGTATGAATAAACTCCTTGTGTGTTGTAAATGTTGGTTACGTGTTATAAATCCAACAAGTGATGAAGATGGTGCAACTAAAAGCCATATGTTGATTTTAAAGATTAGGCTAATATGTTTCGCATGATCTTATTGTTACATCCGAAGCTAGCCCGTTATTGAGATTTGATCAGGTTTTCACGCTTGGACACTTGAACTGTGGATGGACAGTAGCCAGTTATAATTGCCTTAGATTATATTTGACTATTTGTTTTGTGTCTTTATTTAACACCAATTAAATGTGTTCCCATGCCTAATCTATAATCTTTGGTTTTACTCGAATGGGGGAATTGAATGCAATCATATATGTCTATTCCATCGTTATGGATGTGTATATATGATTTGTCGCCCTTGTTGGTGTAACGCTTTTGGTGAAGGATTAGAAGATTCATACCCTATATCATTCTCCATTCTAACCTTTGGTTTTATTCGAATGGGAGAATTGAATGCAATCATGTATGTCTATTCCATTGTTATGGATGTGTATATATGGTTTATCACCCTTGTTGGTGTAACGCTTTTGGTGAAGATTGCAGGATGATTCACCTAGTTTAAACCAGTATGTGTTACCCATGTTGCCTTTAAAAACCATTTAGACCCTAACTCTAGTTGGTGGAGATTTGTGCACTTTCCAAGCTTATGATAGAATACATGCTATGACTGTGCTATTGAGCGATCACCCCAAAAATGAAACACTTAGACTAGTTTGAGAGTTGAGTGATTTTTGATCCCCTTTTCGTGAGGTGTTCGGCTTTGAT
>BQNB010070818.1:9559-32995 GCA_026074375.1 Tanacetum coccineum
CCTTTATGTGCTTTGTGCTAGGCCTTTGATTGTATACTTTATACCAAGCGTGTGGTATAAATAGTATAGAGATTTGAGGCTTGGTTAGATTTTTGGTTGTATTTGAGCCGCGACTAAGGAACCAAAGAGCTAAGGAACAAAGGAACAAGGCGAAACTATCTCTTCTCCGATCTTGTTTGGTATAACATTGTGAGTAATTTCTATTACTAGTATAATCTTTGTTTTTGCGATTTAATTCGTTATTGATAAATGCTTGTGATGAAATCCGTCAAGAACTTGCGTAGATTAGATTGAAAGTGTTATTGGGAAAACTTAAACAATTTGAATATTGTGTATAGGTAAGTGTAAATTTGATAATGGGTCAAAAATGAAAGTCCAATTTTTACATTTCTTTAAAAATAAAATAAGTATCAACAAAATTCTTGTAAGGGTGTTTTGGTCATTTTCTATCGAGATTCAATTCTCGACTAAAACTAAAAAGTTGTTCGAAATAATACTTTACATAAAATCTCTTTAGAGTCCAAGTCACGAAAATAGGATATAACGGGTCAGTTGTGAGAAAAACATACATATAGGCTTATTTAAAAAAAAGTCAAATGTTGATTTCAAAAGTCAATTGTGCTAATTTGAATCTTGTTGGATAATTATAAAAATAAATGTTAAGTGATATTAATTAGAACGCGCAAGTGAATTTCTCATCGCATGCATACTTGTATTATTTTTATTAAGGATATATAAGATATACATCTAAGGTTACGAAGTACGTATCATTCGATCATACTTTATTACTTCTCTGATTACGCGACGCTATTATAGGTTGTGGTCGAGCACGTTCGATAGATATCTTGACTCCTAGTGTGGACAATTTCAGTTAGCAAATATATCGCCCGTTTACCTCATTCGATTGTATTGATTCTTGACTCACTACTTCTTGTACTTGCCATGATCCTTAATCCCAACCACCTTAATATCTTTTTATGAATAATTTATACAAAAAATATACAATAATTTATGAAATATTTTATCAAACTAAATACCCAAATTGCGTCAATTTTCACAAGAAGACAAAGCAAAAATGTGTTTCCCAAAAATGAATAAACAATAGTTAATGTGTTTCAAAAAAAAATCCCCGTTTTTATGTCAAATGATTTACTTATTTTCATGGATAGGTCAAAAAATTTCATCATCATATATAGTGTGTAATAATCGAAAAGTTTTCTTTTTTACGAGGACGGATGTGTCGTCGCTTGGTCCTCAATTATGCATAGCCTAGCTAACTATGCATAATTCAGGAAGAGCCACGTTGTGTCGGATTAATCGTTGCCTTTAAACTAGTAGTTTTGGATAAATGTTTGGGTGAGAACACTTCCAAATGGTGGATCCTTATGCAAGTAATCCTATTCGATTCGATTTCGTAAGAACAAGTTCAAATTTTCTTGCGTCCCTTGAAATCTTGTCTTTCTAATGGTGTTGACTTAGAAAGTCACCTTAACCGAATAATTCCGGAAAGTATTTCCGTGTGTCACGTGTAACGTGTGAAATTCCATCTAAATCACAATGTTGGTGATGAAATACCAAGAAACCCGATACCGACACTGAGAAGGAATTTTAACGAGGTCAGAAGACTGCCAAAGTAGATGAAAGCCGAGTTTGAGTAACTCTGAGGCTAATGAAAAAGACTTCCCCAACATCAAATGCGTATTACTGTTCTTTCTCCTGTTACAACGATCGATAATTGTGAAGGAAATCATCCTACAACAAAACAAAAATCACTCTGGTGTTACCAATTGAAGACTAATGAAAAAGACTTCTCCTACATCAAATGTATCTTACATTATCTTTCTTTCATTTTTCCTATATGTCGAACGACGTCCGTTGATCCGTCCAAACTAACACGTATTAATATATACACTATTCTCATATAGATAACTAATAATCAGGTAGGCAATTAGAGAATAGTTATAGTACTACTGTCGGTTCAAGAAAATTACTTTTTAACCTATAAGCGTTATCTCAAACCTTAGGGGTGTTTCCTCGACGAGGGTGACTGGAAATTTCGTTCAGTTGTAAATCTGGCTTGAATAGCATAAAGTTTTTGGGTTTGGTTTTAAATCTTCTAAAAAAGGAAACATTATAAAGGAAAGCTAAACTTTTTGGTTTTAAAACTATTTTTTTATACTAAAATTAACTAATATTTTAAATCTTAATAGATTATACTACAAAAAATGATCTAAAAATATAAATGACTAAAAATGACTTTTGCTAAAGTGACGTGAAAGTTCATTGAGTGCGGGCTCTAGGATTAACGAATTTAAAATGACAAAGTAAAATCTAATGCTTAAAAATAAATGGACAGAGAAAATAAAATTGCATTAAAAATTAATGACGGAATGTAACTCGAAAAGACAAAACTTATGAACTAAATACTTTTTTCTAAATCTTTTTTTTAAATCTTTTTAAACCCGCACCTAAATTCCAAATTACTAATCACTTAACAAGCACTACTAAATCTACTCACTACTCATAATGAATTTAAACATAGCATTTAACTAAAAAACTAAATCTACACTAAGCATGACAAAATTCAAAACATATAAAATGATAAAATAAAACTACACTAATTTATTGAAAAAGGATTAGAAAATGAACCGAATTGGAGACCCGCAATTAAACGAATACCACCCGATTTATTTAACTAAAACAACTAATCAAAGTCGGTCTAGCTAAATAAACCCTTAAGCTCCACGCCTCATGAGTTGACCGGTACCAAAGTCACAAAATAAAACAAAATGTTATAGTAACCAGTTAATTAAAATTTCACATTTGCAATTCCTACTAACCACTTGGTCCATCAACGAATTCCACAACCCAAACGCAAGCCCAACAATTATTTGTAACCTAATTACCAAACTTGGCCCAAACTAATTCAACAAGACTAATCAGTGAATGAACATATGACTAATTGAGAATTTTTTAGCACTCGCTTAACAATTTTTAAACATGTAGATTAAACTAAACCAAAACTAATCTATTAAGCCGAATAAGCCAGAATTGGCCACGATAACAATCATACGAACAATGAGTAAGTCAACAAATCCTATCTAGGACTTGAATAAGCACTACAAGATTCAATCTAAACTAGAGCATGACTGTATGAAACTAAAAGATTAAAAAGCTATATTGAAAACAAACTTTAGAAAAAGTTATAGCAGTTTCAATAAGCATTTATAAGCTAAACATGAAAACGAAGTAAGTATTTTATAGCAAATAAGAAATCGCACACAAGAATTAAACTATATCTATTTAATAAGTCAATACAAAAATGGAATAATCACTCATCTTAATCATTAAGCTAACGAAATAAAAAAAACAAATAAGATGAATAGAAACTTATTATTTCAGAAAATAAGAACTCCTATTTAAACAAAAACGAAATAAGCATAGCAATAAGCTAAATATGAGCTTATTTTGACTTATTATTTCAAAAACCCTTAAAAACTAAATTGATTGAATCGTAAAAGCTTAAAAGAGATTATAGGAGTTTATCATTTAGCTTTTGAGAACGTTTGATACTAATAAGCCACTGAAATAAGCACGAAAAATAGCTTAATGAATAAGCTAAACAAAAAAACAACTAGAATCGAGCAAATAAGAAAAAGAATAAGCAAACCAAGATCTTTAATAAGCTTTGAACAATTTTTATTACATCATATTAATAAGCTTGAGATAAGAGATGAGTACAATAAGCATTAAAACTAAAATAAGCAATTACAAAAAATAAGCTAAAATATCTACACTAAACTAAAAAAAATAAAAGAAAAAAACTGCTCAAAATTGAAGGGTGGCGTCCTCATTTAAAGAGTGAGAGAAGGGGATAAAGTGTAAATTGCATCCTATAACACCTCGTGTTTTAGGACAATGTATGACGTTAATAAAGTCACTAATTATTTTTAAGGTTTTACGCGTTTGCTTTTAAACCGTAAACGTTAAGTTAAATCGCGAACTGAAAATGATCATACAATGTAAACGGGCATTAAACGATTAAATGTTTACATCAAGCAAGTGTTATATGATTATTATGAGGATAATTAATAACTTTGTTCATCTTATTTTTATCGGCTACGTAAAATGCTTACGTTTCGTAATAAAATGCGTTTAGGCATACCCGGAAGTTCTAAAACCTAACTACGCCTAAACGAATACCCACGATTATACCCAATACCCAAAATAATTAAAATAACATCACATATATACATATATGCCGAAAATTTAAGGATAGAACCAAGAGTTTGCAACTTGTGTATAATATCTAGATATTTAAGCAAGTAACTCTTACACCTTTACCAACTTGACTTGTTAAACTAAACTAGGGTTAGAAAGTAATCATGGTTACTTTTCAACTTTACCTTAATATCTAGATAATTAAAGAAAGTACTCTTAACACCTTTATCAACTTGATTTATTTAACCATAGAAGTAGGGTTAGAATAGTAACCATGGTTAAGTTAAAGAAGATATTTTTACTATAAATACCATGCATGCTATAAGTAATCTTAACCATAAACTCTTAATGAAAAATTCATTTTCTTGTCTCTTTTACACCCCAAAAACCCACGGCCTCAATTTAGCCATACAAAAAATCCATAGTATTGATTTTCTAAGATTTAACAAGCATTAAACAACATACTTAAGGTATTCTAGGTGTTTGCAAGCATCTGGTTCAATTATTTGAAGGAAGGATTAAGAAGAAAGAAAAAGGAAAGATTAGGGTTTTGGAAACCTAATCTAGGGTTATAAGCTTGAAAGCTTGGTTTTGAATCTAAACACGGGTTTAGAACTTATTTCACATCTCTTACATCATTACTAAGGTTTTCTTAAATCCTTTATACTTTTATTTCTTATGATTTTATGTGTTACATGTTATATATAGCCATAATCACCACTAATGACTTTCTAATATGTAAAATGAGTTATTATTTATGTTTATGATTTTATACACTTATTCTTATGTCATATGGTCCTATATATCATGGAAAAGTAAAAATAAAAGTATGTTAACCTATGGATTAAGTATAAACATGTTTAGGTTAAATTAGGGTTTTATAATGTTTCTTAAACTTCACATGTGAAAATAATGAAAGTAAAAGGGTTAAACTTGTTACAATGAAATTACAAGGACTAGGGATGATATTGAACCTTATTATAAGTACCACATATGTAAAATATGGTTAAAAGAGTTTTTATAGTAAACTACTAACTTAATTAATACATAAAACAAGGTTTTATAAAGAAACATATATGAAATACTTAGGGGCTGTCCAAATTCGAATTTTGGACAGTAGGTTTTGATATAATATAATAAAAATACGCCTCATGACGATTCCATAATGATAAGAAACTCGAAAAACCGATCTATAACGAAAAAGATACGTTAAAAACGAGTTTACGACTATAAATACTTTTATAAAACTATTTTTATAAAAGTTACTATTCATTACAGCAACTTTCATTTTAAAAACATCTAAAATATGATATAACTTTTATTTACGAGATCGTACACGCAAGAATCGCTAAAAACGGAATTATAACGAATAAACTACGACATTTTCGATAATTAAAGTTTATAAAAGTAATTTTATAAACTATGAACAGTAAAAGTACTATTCATCAGCGGGGATGTAACTATATAAAATATAACCTTCTTTTAATTAACAAAAAACGTACTGAAGGGAATCACTTAAATACGGGATAAAAACGAATAAGTTATTACCGGATTACAAGTTTACGCCCAAAATAAAGAATAAAACGACAAAGAGCTGTTGCTGAAAAGTAATTTTACTATTCATCACAGAATCTAAAAACTTGAAAATGTAATATTTTGATCGCTTGTCTTACTACGAAGACGTGGACGTAAGAAACGCGAGCAACGGGCTTAAAACGACCAAATTAGGTCATTTTTACGAAAAATATATTTATAAACGTTTTCACTTTATAAATATTATTTTACTAAAACGATTAGTCGGTGATTATGCTATATAGAATATTGAGTGGTTATCAAAGTGCTATATTACTAGGGAGTTTCATAATGAGGCCTCTTCGGATGGCGTATCGATGAGTTGTTGGATTTACGATTTAAAGTGTCCTAAACTCCTCGTACGTCATGTCATGACCTCTTTAATTATGATAGCCCGAACGATAGTACGATGTAACAACTATAAGATTATATTCAATGTTATTAAATTAAGTACTCTGTACTTATACGGCCTTAATTTAAATAGGTTGCATTTATCGTCTTGCGTGACGTTTTATCTGTGATTATTTAAGCTATCTGTACTCAAGGTGAGTTCATAGCCCCACTTTTACAGTTTTACTGATTTGATATTATTTGGGGTGGAAACATGCTTGTTTTATAAATTGGACGCAAGTGTTGAAAGTAATATATTGATTATGTGTTTGCCTAAGTTGCGATAACCCTCCTGAGCCCATTATTCATGAACTGTTAATTGCATAGATGTAGTTGTGAATTACATTATGTGAGCGCGAATGATATAAATAGATCTATTGGGATTAACCTCCCCGTTTGGGTGATTAGCTATCACTGGGAACGAACGTTGACCATGTCGGACTTGGATGTTGCGGGTTACAACATCTGTACGGGCAAAATAACTGCTAAAATAGCAAATATAGGTTGAGCTTCGGTGTCATGAGCTTAGTGCAACAATAATCTGGTTTTGTGATTGTTGGCATCTGTTGTAACATCACGGGAAAATCTTGCGGTCCTGCATAATTTAAATACATAAACCTATGAATTCACCAACAATTTTGTTGACGTTTTAAGCAATGTTTTCAGGAGGTCATTAGGCACGAGATGCCAAGGATGCATTGGATTATGTTTTGGATTGTACAGTTAAAGACTTATGTGTATCATGTTTTGGGAAATATATGTTGTCTTTTGTAATATGAAACAAAGAACAAGTAAAGCTATAAGCTTTTGTAATATGTCTTTTATTTAAATCCAATGTATCAGTTTAAACGACTTTTGTGTCGTTCTTATATATATCTTGTGCTGTTGATCTTGAAGTAACATGCCCCGGATCCTTATTCCGCTGCGACCCATTTTGGGGGTGTTACAATCGCCGTATATAGAGTTTAAGCATATACAAAATTAAACTTATCATATCATAATGATGCTCCCATCACATAGCATCAATAGCTAAAAACAGAATTTACGGGAGTAACGATTATCAATCTCTTCCAGCCTGCTCACTACCTGCACTGCCTATGATGCCATAACCTACATTTGCCCCTCAACGGTAGTCACTCTGGGCCAGATCTCTCCCACTGCAATGCTGTCAGCCACCTGAGCATCACTCACTGTCCCCATCTTCTTCACCAAAGCTCCATGTCTGTACTCCAAGTTACCCATCCTCACGCACAAGTCATCAATCATTGAAGGTAGCATAGAAGTCCCACATGTCATGCCTGAAAATGGTTGTCTTGCGGGGAGTAGTGTCCCGAGTGTGGTAGTAGACGGTCCTCCAACCTCGTAGGTACTCGAAAAAGTCACAGTAGCCCCCAGGGGCGTCATTGGGGCCATCAACCACTCGTCATCATTCTCCCAGTCATCCTCATCATCATTATCATCATCCATATTATCACAAAAAAGCAAGTCTAACCCAGCTTCCTCGGCTCCTCCTGCAATCTTCATAGGATCACCCATCTCACCCCCTAGTGGTACGTCCTCCTCAATCCACCCGTTCATGTTACCAGGTGCCTCGGCAAGTCCAGGTATCGGCTCGGCAACAAAGAAATCATACGCAGGATACGGCTCTGGCTTGGCCATAGGAAAATCAAACACACGATCTGGTGATAGGGGTGCCTCTATAACTCTACAAGGAAAGAAAGATATTATGTAACACCCCCAAATTGGGTTGCAGCGGAATAAGGGTCCGGGGTGTGTTACTTCATAGATCAATAACACAAGATGTATATAGAACGACCAAAAAGTCATTTCAATAAAGAATTAGAGTTTCTGTTCAACAATGTAGTGTGAATATTTTAAGTCTCCAATAGGTGATCGTCAGATTCCTACTACTCATGCAGCTCATGCCCTAGTCAATCCAACCGTTCCATCAATATCCATCTCCTTTGATCAGGACACACCATCAGGAAGTCATTTAACATCATCCTCGGATCATCAATCTTCCTTGGTACATCCTGTTATTGCAGCTGAGCATTCTTCTGAAGTAAATCTTTTGCTATGGCTGTTTTTGTAGCTGATCCAGACCATTTTGTTATGTCGTTGCCCAGATTTGACTTGTAGTTCATCGTTGGGGTTAAATCAGGATAATTGAACCTAACCAATCCACTCAACCTCATGAACATCTCCGCAAATGGACCGCCTATCATCCTATTGATAATATTATTGGGAATCCTTTTCGACCTGTATCCACTCAGAAACAGCTTGCTATAGATGCTTTGTGTTTCTTTTTACAATTCAGTATTGTCCAAAGTCGAACCGAAAAATGTCACATCTGCCGTTACTAAAGACTGCTGGTTTCAAGCCATGCAAGAAGAAATCCATGAATTTGATCGACCTGGACGTATTTATGGAATTAGACCCACCTCCAGACTGTGCCATGATTATTGCTCTCAAGTGGATTTATAAGGTGAAACTTGACGAGTATGGTGATGTGTTGAAAAACAAGGCACGTCTTGTAGCTAAAGGATATCGTCAAGAAGAAGGTCTTTATTTTGAAGAATCCTTCGCCCCGGTCACTAGACTTGAAGCCATCAGAATATTTCTTTCCAATGCTGCCAGCAAAAACATGAAAGTTTATCAAATGGACATGAAAATTGCATTCTTAAATGGCGAGCTTAAAGAAGAAGTCTATGTTAGCCAACCAGAAGGCTTTGTTGACCCAGATCATCCACATCATGTCTACCATCTGAAGAAAGCTCTTTACGGGTTGAAGCAGGCACCCCGGGCGTGGTATGACACTTTGTCGAAGTTTCTTCTGGCACAAGGATTCTCTAAAGGTGTAGTCGATCCAACCTTGTTCATTCAGAAAACAGGCAAACACACTCTTCATGTTCAAATATATGTTGATGATATAATAATTGCCTCAACTATGATCGTTTTTCTAATGAATTGAGCTCTAAATTTCAAATGTCGATGATGGGTCAAATATCCTTTTTCTTAGGCTTACAAATTTCTCATAATCCTAAAGGAATTTTCATAAATCAATCTAAATATACTAATGAGATTTAAAGAAATTTGATCTTCATAAAAGTGACCCTGTTGACAATCCCATGGTGGAGTGAACAAAACTAGATGAGGACGTCTCAGGGATCCCTGTTGACCAGACCTAATATCGCAGTACGATTAGATCCCTGATGTATCTCACAGCCAGTAGACCTGACCTAGTTTTTGTTGTGTGCATGTGTGCTAGATATCAATCTAAGCCCACTAAAAAGCACCTTGAAGCAGTTAAACGGGTCTTTCGGTATCTCTAAGGAACCATAAATACGGGTCTTTGGTATCCAAAAGACATCTCCATGGCACTAACAGCATACGCAGACGCAGATCATGCAGGTTGTTTAGACACTCGAAAAAGTACATCTGGCAGTGCTCAGTTCCTTGGTGATAAGTTAGTAAGCTGGTCATCAAAGAAGCAAACTAGCATGTCCATCTCTTCTACAGAGGCTGAATACATCGCTATGTCTGGATGTTATGCCCAAATCCTATGGATGAGGTCTTAATTATCGGATTATGGCTTTGCATACAATCACATCCCTTTGTATTGTGACAACAAGAGTGCCATGGCCCTCTGCTGCAACAACGTCCAGCACTCTAGGTCAAAACACATCGACATCCGACATTATTTCATCAGAGAACAAGTGGAGAAAAGAGTGGTTGAGTTGTATTTCATGAGGACAGAGTATCAACTGGCCAATATATTTACTAAGGCACTACCCAGAGAACGATTTGAATTCATTCTTTCGCGGCTTGGCATGATGAGTATGAAGCCAGAGACACTCAAACTTCTTCAGGATGATAAGGATGAGTAACGGATTTGCTTCACGTATCCTATGTAAATATGTACATATTCAAACTCAAAAAGAAAATACAAAAATATAAAACCAACAAAAATCCATAAAAATTCAGAAAATAAAAAATACCAAAAATAGTTTTTCAAGACATGTCTTCCGTTTATCGATAACATTTACGGACCTAGAAATGTCATTCAATAATGACACGGGCCTGTAAATGATGCTCGAACGGAAGTTCAAACTTTTCAAAACATGTCTTAATGGCTTGTAGTTATTTTTGACTGCAACCCGCGCTTCAAAATGAGGAAAGCATGTCGCCAAAAGGACGGTTGTTCCTATCAACGGGTGATTAAGTTCTCCCGGGCATGGATTACTTTAAATCCATGCACCCTCGATCTAATGTATGTTTTAGTGCATTATTTCTTGATAAAGAAGAGAAGTCTTCTTTTTAACCAAATAATTTTTTTCTATGATTCTTCAAAATTATTTGTGTTAACCATGGTGGAAAAAGTGTTGTCTTTAACTAAACTCGGTTCATCTCAGTCATTTCATCAGAAAAAGATTTAAAAGAATTTCCTATCACTCAAACAATTGTCTACAGCTCTTTGTTAAATAGAAAAAAACGGGACAATTAGTTGAGGGAGGAAAGAAATGTGCTAATAATTCTTTCAAAACGATCTTTCTGAATAATCAAGGAGTAAACTAAAAAGGTTTGACAATAACTGATCATGATTTAAAGGGTATGTTTTTTAACCCGAACGATTTTTCTCAAGAATATTGATTTTACAAATCATGTTCAGGTTAACCAATTGAAAAGTGTTCTAATAAAATCAGAATCAATTTTCGACACTACAAACAGATTTTTAAAAAATTTCGACCACTCGAATAAATACAATAGATCTTTAAATAGAATACGGGTCTTTGTTCTAGGGGAGAAAGTGTTTTTAAATTATCTTCAACATGTCACGGTAATTATTTGGAAAAAGTTTTAACTTAACGGATAATAATTTGAGGGGGAGTTAATTTAATTTTAACTCCAAGGGCTTCAGTTGTCATAAGTTATTAACTTTAGAGGCTTAAATATTATTTCAAGATTAGTGGCTTAGGCTTAAAACTACATTCGATCAATATTACCAACACCTCATAATTTTAAAAAGGCTTAGGTTTGTTTGGAAATATTTATGTAGTTTTAGAAGCCTTGAAGTTGAAGATATGTTTCTGATTCGATTAATATTTCCCCAATCAGTTAATCACTAAGCTTATTTTCGAAGGAGTAAAATTTGTTGACAAAAGAGGTACACATAGGTTTGATAAGTATGTTGATTCCTTTAGATAGTCACTATCTTGTAAGGCGAAATACGCTCATCAAGGACTTAATTGACTTTGATGTTATGGTTTCGAATTATTTGTGTACTTTGAATATTTGTTGTTTCTACTCAAGAAAGGATTGATGGTTCGGGGGAAGCTAAGACAACTTCCATCTGGAGAGTATTGAGACGGACTACAGATTGCTAACATAGACAAAATGACTGTGCCACTTTCAATTTTAACATTTCAGGTCCTGTTTCATGCATAATCTTGTACATCAATAAGTAGTGTGGTAATCAATGTTATGTGTTAGTTTAATGAATTTTTCATGAGTTTCTCGTTAAACTCTAAATCATTTATAAACTTATCATAACTGACACTAACAGAATCCCTCATTAATTAAGGGGGAGCATATATAGGTTCCAATATCCGCTTGTAATTTAATCAGACCACATTTTCTCCTAAATTTTCTAACATATTTAAATCAATTGAGATCCTAAATCTTAAAGGGTTTGAAATTTTTGATCAGGGGAGAGGAGAATTATGATTTAAAAATATGTACAATCTGATAAAAAATTGTGATTCTATTAAGCCTCAAGCAGGTTACTCCTCCATCCATGTGCCAAACAATTTGAATATCGACTCACATGTTGAGGGGGAGCAGGTTTCATGAATCAAAAAGTTCTGTCGATTAGCAGCAGTACTAATGCTTTGATGTTTACATCGCCCGTACCTTAATAGATTTTCAAATGGTTTTATGGCGAAGAGAATAGTACCAAAAGATTAACCATGTACTTACTTTATCGGAGTTATAAGGATGGTATGGTTAGGTACATGTTCCCATGATCCCGAAGAGCCGGGAGGTTCTTACCCCCAGGGGACAATCCACTAGTTAAGACTATATTAGAAAGTAGTCCTTAGGTATGTTACAAAAAGTAAGTAATGTAGAAAAAGAGAATAGTGCGGACTAGATGGAGTAAGTACTGGAACATTACCAATTAGGTTACTAGTTAATGAAGTCTCGGTAAGCACCGAAGGGGGGTGATGAATAAAAATGAAATGTAAGATAAATGGTGAAAGAAGCAGCACCTCCTTAATCATTAGGCAGAAATCGGGTTACTGCATATGTTGTCAGAATCACATGGTTGATTGCTAACATTGAAGACAAGTATCATAGACCCAGTGATACACTGCACAACACTCCCCAGCCACTCAAGATCCCTCAAAGGATTCTTGTTTCATTTCTCACAGAGATCAATACATTTCTATCATCTCTCTCACTCCGAGTTAGATGATATTGAAAAGGTGGCAGTCTGCTCCAGCCTCCGACTACTAAAACCAAAAATGCACTATTGAGTCTGGAGCGATAAGATCATCCAGAAATCTCGTTAGGACACTAATACAAACTATGCTTGCTCATCACACAATGTGATAACAAGTAAAGATCTTAAGGTACCTACTTATTATCCTCGATTGGTTATTGCCAAAACATCTCAGAGTGCTACAAAAAGTACTCACAATGAAGATCGAAATCCTTTTCTAGAGCCACATCAAACAAGTCTTGGTAGGTTCGGGACATGTGGAGACCTCTTGAGGATCAAGCTTGTGATAACTAGAAAGAAACGATGGTGCGATTCCTTATGAATCAAACTTGTTCCAGTATATGAATTGACGAGTAGTTTTTGAAAAACCTTTCGATGTGCTCAACAACTGATTTTCAAGCATATTGACTGTGTATATCTTTCAAAACAAAAGTTAGTTACTTGGTTTCTGATAAATTGATTTTATGTTATAAAACCTTGACTGTGGTCACAAACTCTTTTTGATTTAGTGACACGTGACTGATTTTCAAATCAATTTCTCGTTTAATTAGTAGGTTTTAATTCACTGGTTTACTCATTTCGTGCTTTGTCTACTTTGAGATGCTCCAGTTTAAGAATGGCTAGCGCAGCTGCGAAAACCTGTCAAGGAGATTCTTGTTTGATTAATTTTAAAAAGTTTTAAAAGTAAACCTCTTACAAGGTTTTCCCTTACCATTTTATTCATTGTTTTGAAATTTACATGTCCAAACCTCATATGCCAAAGATTATATTCATCTGGTGTGGATTTTGAAAAGAGACAAGTGAGACCTCCTTGAGGAACAACATTCTTTAAATCAACACTGTACATGTTATCCTTTCTAGGAACCTTAAGCAAAACAAGACTTTCATCAGTTAACTTAAACACTGGAGACAGAACAACACATTCAGTATCAGTAAAAAGAACAATATTCTTCTTGTCACACATTTGTGAGACACTGAAGAGGTTAAACTTTAGTTCCTTTACAAAATACACATCTTCAAAATCCAATTTACTAGTTCTTATTTTACCTTTCCTAGTAATTTCTCTCCTTTAGAGTTACCTCCACAGGCAACAAATCCTCCATCAATTTCTTCATAATATGTAAGATAGGATTTGTTTCATGTCATGTGCCTAGAGCATCTACTGTCAATCACCCCTTTATCCTTCAAATCTTGTTATGGATTGCCCTACACATAATGGTAGGAAAATTAGTTTCTTTTGGGGACCCAAGCCATTACTGACTTAGATCTGCCTTGTGCATCAATATAGTCAAATCTTTTAAAGGACATTGATGCACCATTATTTCTGGAGACATGGTCTAAAACATTGTGCTTTGGTCTCCCAACCCAACATACTGAGGCCTTAACAACATTTCCCTTGTTTTCCTTAATAGCACTAAAAACTGCTTTTGGCCTAGCAATATTAACCCTTGTTCCCTTAACACTATTAACCTTTTTAGTGAAATTACTATTATTAGCTATTGTTATTTTGTTAAAAGGCCTTCTAGCAGTTGAATATGCATTATTAATAATAGTTTTCATGGGTCCTGCATTATCCACTGTTGTTCTTGGTTGAACAGTATTAACTGGTCTAGTAGTATTAAGTGAAATTAGGTCAGACCTAGTTAAGACTGTTCTTGGAACCATGTTCTTTTTTGGACTGGGATGAGTTAATTTAGAGAAATTCTATTTGTTCACCCTTTAAATATTAGTCTAAATTGGTTTTGCAAATCTTCCATTATTATACCAGTTATTGCAATCATTCTTCAAATGATCAAAACTACCACACACATGACAAGCTTTGTTGAACATCTTAAAATCATTCCCTAATTTGTGAGACATCTGTTGGTTCCAGTTTCTCTTGTTCCCTCTAGGACTAGGTGTGTTTTGCCTATTTTTATCAATTGATGTTTTCCTAGGAGATTTTACTTGCTTAGTAGACTTAACAAAGTTTATCTTAGCAAAATTAGATTTATTAAACATCTCAACTGTTTTAACCTTAGACACATTTTCTTCATCACTATCAGATACCCAATGCTCAATAATTGGGGCTCCATTTTCTTTCCTAGAAGTCTCAGGTTCATTAGTCTCAACAATAGGCTTTTTAACTACAGACTCATTCATATCAAAAAAATCATCTAGACTAGGATAAACTAAATCAGATTTTGGTGGCATAAAATTCCTAGTATAGGGAGGTGGGACAGCATTAAACCCTAATCCTGTTTTACACTTATCCATTATCTGTCTGCCTAGAAGTTTACTTAAGTTTTTTGATGAATTTTCAAATTTTTGTATTGTAAGTTAAACCTCATATTTTTCTTTTGTAGCCAACTCTAACTTCCTTTTAAGCTCTGTAATATCTAAATCTCTTAAATAGATTTCACGTTTTAAGAGTTTTATATCTTCCTTATACATAGACTCATTTTCTTAAAGACTAACAGTCTAGCTTCTACAGATTCTAAACCAGTTTTATAAGAGACAGCACTTATCCTAGCTGTTCTTAAGTCTTTAACTAATTGTTCATTTTGTTCTTTTAGATCTTTTACACATTCTAAACTAGATGAACAACAATTTGAGTCATTAGATACCTCAAAGTTTGTAGAAGAGGTTAAACTTGTTAAAGAATAAGCCATAAGAGCAAAATTAGCTGGACCTTCTTCTGCTTGGTCACTCCAATCATAGCCAAAGCCATCATACTGAGATACTAAGGAATTTGAAGTAGTTTCCTCAACTGGCACAGTCCTTCTGGTAGGCTCCCTGTTTCTATTGTCTTGATTCTTGGGTGCCTTGCACTCCATTCTTGGTAGGCTCCCTGTTTCTATTCTCTTGTGGCAGTTGAAACATACCACCTTAGACTTGTCAAACCCAATTCTTTCTTTTTTGGCCATGTCTAGCTTCCTTCCAGTATTCTTCAGGAATCTTTTTACCCTCATAGTCAGCATAGCAATGTTCCATCTCAAATCCATCTCTTCTAGATCATCAGGATTGATTTGTTGTAGATCTTCATTATCTAGTTGTGGAATACTTGGTTGGATAGCAAAGAAGGAATAAATCACAGCATCACTCAAATTTTCAACAGTTGTTAAGCTATCAGCAACATCCTGAGTGCTAGCAGTATTAACACCCTGAGCAGTATTAACTGCTCTAGTTGCACTGTTAGTGCTGCTAGAGGACAGAAAGGCTACATTATGTGAGTTTGTGGTTGAGCTAGATGTCCCCTTGACCTCTGATTCATAAGCCTTCAGGTTGTTGAAGAGGTCATCCAAACTCAATGTCTCAATCTCTGGTTTGTTCCTCCACACAATAGTATGCATAGTCCATTCTTGTGATAGACTTCTCAAGAACTTCTGATTGATGTCTTCTTGAGAGATAACTTCACCATGCATCTCCAGTTGACTAATTAGCTTTTGAAGCCTTTCATAGGTTTGCTCAATCACTTCTATGCTAGATGCAGCAAAGTTTTCATATTGCTGTTTCAGAAGATTTTTTTGAGTTTTCTTTGTAGCAACATTACCTACAAATCTGTTCTCAATTGCCTGCATTAGTGTCTTAGCATCCTTGTATGAGTTGAACTTTAATTGATGCTCATTAGGTAAGGCCATCAACAAAGTGCTTCTTGCCTTTAACTCTGCCTTTCTTTGTGCTTTCTCTTCAATACTTGTAGGAGGGATAACAAACTCCTTACCATCAATAGTTTTTGTTACTATTGGTGCATTACCATTTTCTACAATCTCTCATAGAGTGTAATCAATGCACTCTAGGTATTGCTCCATCTTCATCTTCTAGAGATCATACTCACCAGGCTGGAGTATAGGTAGCTTGATGGTTTGAGTAGATTGTGAGTCCATTGCTTCTTGAAAAAAAATTAATCTTGTGTGTAGTAAAGTTTCTTTTTATTCAAAGCTTCTTACAAGCTCTGATACCACTTGTTGATCCCAATAGAATAGATCTTTAATCCCTTAGCTTGTATAAGGTATAGTTATGCAAGATAAATCTAACACAACTATAGTAGAAACTTTGATTGTGAATATCAATGACTATGTGGAATCTAGTCAATGATACTAAGAAAAATTATAATGAAACAGTAATAAACAATAACAAACAGTTTACTAAACTTTCAGCCTCAATATAAAATGAACACTCTTAATAGTGTTAGGGTTTACAAAACCATGAAGTTACGAATAACACTTTTCTAGATATCTGAATTGATACGATTTTTGGTACATAGAACTTTATACCCTAGGACCTCCTTTTATACACCAAGGAGTCCTAACAGGCTTACAATATTTTCCTAAGTTATCATGATCTTCTATAGAAATAACTTATACGTATCTTTTACAAAAATATATCATACTTATCCCGTAAGTAATCTTGATAAATAATCTTCATCTTTATCCTTTCTCTTGTCTTTATCCTTTTGACAGTAGAAACTCTTCAAGCAGTTGTAATCTTTCAGCAGTTATAACCAGTAGCATTAACTTTTATATCAGCAGCACTAACTGTGTACAAGCAGTAGTAACCACTTAGAATATTTTCTTCATTCTTCATTAGTAGTACTAAGTTACACTAGCAGTACTGACTTTATGCTAACAGTTGTAACTTTACTCAAGCAGTACTAACATACACTAGCAGTACTAAGTTACACTAACAGTACTGACTTTATGCTAACAGTTGTAACTTTACTCAAGCAGTACTAACATACACTAGCAGTACTAAGTTACACTAACAGTAGTAACTTTTATACTAGCAGTATTAACTACTTAGTAGAATTTCTTCTAAGTCTCTGAGCAATCTTAACTTCCATTAGCAGTAGTAATATATACTAGCAGTAGTAACTAACAGTACTAACTACTTAGTATATTTTTCACTAATATCACTAACAGCACTAAGTTATGCTTAGCAGCAGTAACTCTAACCTTAGCAGCAGTAACTTCCAAACAGCTTCAAAAAGTCTTTTAATCCGAACAAGGATAGTGATGGTCTATTGCCTGGTCTTATAAGGAGGGACATTAACTCTTTGTTTGGTTAGATGGCTTCTCTTTCAAGATGACTATATGGTCGTGAGACGGCGCATGCATTGGTCGAGAAGAAAGGAAAAGCAAAGGACAAGTATTATGGTAAGTTGATTTTGGATTTGGGTAATGATGTGCATTCTAGTGTGGAGCAAGGAACGGCTGCAATGGAAAAGCTGGTTGAAAAGCTTGATAATGTTGAAGAGAAAGTTGAATGTAAGAAGTTAAAGAAGGAATTGGAAGAAGAAAAGTTGAGCAACACATTCCTTCGTATGTAGAATGAACGAGTCAAGAGAGATCTCTATTGGACTAGAGTTCGAGCTCATGAGTTCTATCAAGAGATGATTCATAGAGGATTTGTGTTTGAAGAAAGACCGAATGAAGCTATCGATGTTCTAATTGAGGATGTGGAGAGTTCATCACCGAAAGCATCATGAGGGAAATCATCTTAGCAGTTTAGTTTCAATTGTAGTTTCTTTTATTGTGTAATCAATAAACTGAATTCTCAGTTAGTAGAATTAGTGTTATTGGTTGTAATGATTTGTATCATTTCATGAAACAATGCAACTATGTATTAACTCTTTGTGATGAAAAATGAATAACTATCTTTTGATTACTACTTGATGTCGTGTGACTGTTGTTGTGATTGATTTGTCATTATACCATGTTATGAGTATATCATGTTATGAATGCTTATCCAATTGTTTTCTATGTGACGTGACAGAATCATGCCTCCAATGTCCGCACCTTTGACTCAAGCTGCTATTTGCCGAATGATCAAGGAGAGTGTCGATGCTGCTATCGCTGCTGAGCGAGCTAGACATGATAATGCTGGAAATGATGCTAGAGGGTCTGGATCAGTTAGGGGTCAAAATACCGCACCTGTTGTTCATGAGTGCACCTTTGCTGGTTTTATGAAGTGCAATCCTATTGCCTTTCATAGTACTAAGGGAGCTGTTGAATTACGAAGATGGTTCAAGAAAATTGAGAGTGTTTTTGGAATCAGTGAATGTGTAAAGGGAAAGAAGGTTAAGTTTGCTGCTGCAACACTACAAGGACTTGCTTTGACTTGGTGGAATGCTAAGGTTGCAACCATAGGTTTGGAGACTGTGAACCAAATGCCTTAGACTGAGATGAAGCAATTGATGACTGTGGAATTTTGCTCGATAGAAGAAGTTCAAAGAATGGAGCATGAACTGTGGAACTTGAAAGTCAAGGAGTATCACATTGTGGCTTATACTCAGAGGTTCAATGAGTTAGCTTTAATGTGTCTTAGAATGGTTGAACCGGAAAGAGTGAAAGTCGATGCTTACATCCAGGGATTGACTGATAACATCAAAGGTGAAGTTACTTCTTCTAAGCCTGCTAACCTGAATGAAACTGTACGTATGGCTCACAAGTTGATGGAACAGAAATCACAAGCTAGAGATGAAAGAATTCTGGAAGGAAAGAAGCGAAAGTGGGAGAACTTTCAAAGTGGGAATAGTAGTGGTAAGAGCAACTAAAAGGATAACTCCTGTGAACCTTCGCAGAACAACCAAAGGCAAGGGAATGCGCGAGCTATGGTTATCGCTCCTACTGATGGAAAGGTGTCTTCTGGATCACTTCCTTTATGTGAACGTTGTTTTACTTGCCATGTTGGTGCATGTACGATTAAGTGTCACAAGTATGGAAAGGTTGGGCACAAGGAAAGGTACTGTAAGGAGAAGAATGTTGCCATAAGTGCAAATGCTCTGCCCATCCTGACTTATTATAATTGTGGTGAACAAGGCCATACGAGGAACTGATGCCCAAGGAAGATTAAGCAAGAGGAAGTTGGAGAAGTTCGTGGTCGAGCTTATGCTATTAAGGATACTAAGCCGTAAGGTCCGAATGTGGTTACTGGTGTGTTTCTGCTAAATAACCACTATGCTTATGTTTTATTCGATTCAGGTTCCGATAGGATTTTTGTGGATACTATATTTAGTTTCATGCTTAATATCAATCCGGTTAAAATAGGAGCTAGTCATGAGGTAGAATTAGCCGACGGAGGAGTAGTTAGTACGAACACTGTTTTGAAAGGTTGCACTTTGAATTTAGTGAACCATAATTTCAAAATCAATCTTATGCCGATTGAGCTTGGTACGTTTGACGTCATAATCGGTATGGACTGGCTTGTCAAGCACGATTCCATTATCGTCTGTGGTGAGAAAGTTGTTTGTATATCGTACAGAAACAAGACATTGATAGTTGAAAGTGACAAAGGCGTGTCTCGACTAAAGGTCATACTTGTATTAAAGCTAGTAAGTACGTCGAGCGAGGTTGTCATATATTTTTGGCATACGTGACGGAGAAGAAGTCAAAGGAGAAATGATTAGAAGACGTGCCTGTAATTCGTGACATTCCTGAGGTGTTTCTTGAGGAGTTGCCAGGACTACCACCGCCAAGGCAAGTTGAGTTTCGAATTGAGTTAGTACCGGGGGCTGCACCTATTGCACATGCACTGTATAGATTGGCACTGACTGAGATAAGAGAGTTGTTGGTACAATTGTAAGAGATGCTGGAGAAGGGATTTATTCGTCCGAGTTCATCACCGTAGGGAGCACCAGTATTGTTTGTGAAGAAGAAAGATGGATCTTTTAGAATGTGTATAGATTACCGCGAGTTGAACAAGTTGACTGTCAATAATCGTTATCCTCTTTCAAGAATCGATGATTTATTTGACCAACTTCAAGGTGATCTACGATCAGGATATCACCATTTATGCATCAAAGAAGAAGACATTCCAATTACTGCATTTAGAACTCGGTATGGTCACTTTGAGTTCCAAGTAATGCCATTTGGATTGACTAATGCGCATGCTGTGTTTATGGACTTGATGAACCGAGTATGCAAGCCATGTCTTGATAAGTTCGTCATAGTGTTTTGGTTTATTCCAAGGACGAAGAAGAGCACGTAAAGCATTTGAAGATTGTTTTGGAGCTGCTTAAGAGCAAAAAGATTGTATGCCAAGTTTTCAAAGTGTGATTTTTGGCTAGATTCAGTACAATTTCTTGGTCATATGATTGATCATAGCGGTGTTCATGTTGATCCTGCCAAGATCGAAGCCATTAAGAGTTGGGCTGCACCGACGACGCCAACGGAGGTGAGGCAATTTCTTGGATTGGCTGGGTACTATAGGAGGTTTTTTGAAGGTTTTTCTTTGATTTCTAAGCCGCTGACTAAGTTGACTTAGAAAGATAAGAAATACGAATGGGGAAAAGAAGAAGAGTAAGCTTTTCAAACGCTGAAGCATAAGTTGTGTAGTGCACCGATCTTAGCGTTGCCCGAAGGAACAGATTATTTTATGGTAAATTGTGACGCATCACTTAAAGGTTATGGAGCCGTGTTGATGCAAAGAGATAAGGTGATAGTGTATGCTTCTAGACAATTGAAGGTCCATAAAGAGAATTACACTACTCATGATTTGGAGTTAGGAGCTGTTATTTTTTCTCTTAGGTTATGGAGACATTATTTGTATGGAACAAAGTGTGTGGTTTTCACCGATCACAAGAGCCTACAATATATTTTGAATCAGAAAGAGCTAAACTTGAGACAATGGAGATTGATTGAGTTGCTAAGTGATTATGATTGTGAAATTCAGTATCATCCTGGAAAAGCGAATGTTGCGGCTGACGCCTTAAGTCAAAAGGAAAGGAATAAGCCATTACGTGTTTGAGCTTTGACGATGACTGTTCATAACAATCTGCCTAAGCGAATCTATGAAGCTTAGAAGGAAACAATAAAGAAGAAGTATGTAAAGAAAGAGAATTTGGGAAGAATGATTAAGCAAATATTCAAGTTTTCCCCCGATGAAACACGTTGCTTTGGAAACCGTGTCTGGTTGCCGCGATATGTGATGTGTGCTTAAACACACATCATTTATAACCCGGAAAACACTATTAATTGGACTAAAAACAAGAAATATGCTTAATATTATTGCAAATATGTTTGGTTTATGTTTTTATGTCTTGCATGTACTAAGGATAGAAAACGGAGCAAAAACGGGTATTTTCGGGTTCGTTTCGATCAAGAGTACTTATTATTTGAAGTCAAGACGAAGTCGTTAATATTTCCCAAGCATGCCATGGAAAAGAGCGCGAGATTTCGAGTCCAACGGTGCCTCCATCTTTTATTGGGCCGGCCCGACACCATTTATATGGGTCAGACCGACCCATACTTACTAGAATGCTCAAGGATTACAAATGGATTAAACAAGTTAATTCTCAGCCCAAGTTAATTGAGAGCTACTCAGCCCAAGATTGATCCAATTTTACAACACCATTTGCAAATGTAATTAAGGAGAATGGAAGAAAAGTAGGTCACGTGCAAGTTAAATAATTCCCATATGGTCACGTGACTTCCCACTATATATTTTTCACCCATTCAAATAAAGACGCATGTCATCTCCTTTTGGTTCTCAAATTCTTATAATTTCGAAGGCAGGTACGAGAAGCGTTTATTAAACGCTGTTAGAATGCCACGTGCTACTATCTCATTCGTAGATCAGGGTGAAAATTCGTCATCAGTACCAGGTGTCAATTCCCATGCCAATCATTGGTTCTAATCATTAAGTCGGTGGAAACATTTTACAAAACACACTCTCTTCTGGCTATAAATATTACTCCTTCCGCCCCCTCATGGAGTGCTAGTTAGATTTTAGGAGTAGGTTAGTTTAGATTTAGCTTATTTCATTTTCAGCTTATTGTAGTTAGGATTCAGCTTATTGTAACTTTTGGCTTATTGAAAATTTAGTGAAGGTTGTTGTTTGGTTGCTTATTCTCATCTCTTTTCTTTTCCTTCTTTTCGAATATAAGCTTTTCGTTAAGCTTATTCTTGAGACTTATTGACCGGGCTTATTAATAAATAAGTTAGAAAACAAATAAGCTATCTCTTAGTTTATTAGTTTTGTATTCTTATTTTTCTATTAAACTCTATCTAATAAGCTTATAAATAAGTTTCTTTGATTTAACTTATTTTCTTTAAAACTTTCGTATAGCTTATTCTTCCTTAATTGTATTAGCTTCTTATAGTTTATTCATTTTGGAGTTGAGCTTATATTATTTCAAAATAAGCAATAGCTTATGTTCGAACCATTTCTTTCTCATTTAATTGGATAAGCTTGCTAAGAGCTTATTTGATTCGCTTATTTAAAGCTTTTAGTAAACGAAAATGGGCTTAATCTAAAAAGCTAAGGAAATCTTAAATAAGCATAAATAATAAGCTAATAAGCAATAATGAACCAACGGTACTAACAGTTTAAACTACCAGTACTAACTTGAAGTTAGTACTGCTAGCTTTGAGTTAGTACTGCTAGCTTTAAAATATTAAAAGAGTTGTTCCAAACACCCCTTAAAGGTTTCAAAAATCATTTTTCTTTTTATTTTAAGCTGATTTGGTCCTAAATTGTTAAAAACAGATTATCAAATAACAAAATAAGACACTTATAAGTAGATTTCAATCAATAATAAGCACTTAAATAAGCTAAATCAGTCTAACAGTTTTAACTCATAACTAACAGTACTAACTAAGAAATGTGCACAAGTCACTTTTTAAGCTAACAACTAAGCAAGATAAGCACTAAACATCGTAATAAAACATAAACAAGCAAATATAAGTAACAAATAAGCAGTTCTACAGTTAATAAGCAAAATAAGAAAAATAAAAACTTACAACTCCCTTGCTCAAAACAGGGTTAAACAAAGA
>BQNB010070819.1:928-32994 GCA_026074375.1 Tanacetum coccineum
TCTCGACTCATCCATTTAACACATCCTGTATATACATATCATCTCAACACATCCGTTTAACATTTCATGTATATTTATATCATCAAAACCCATTCGCTTAATATTTCATATCTATCCATATCTTTTCGACTCATACTTAAACACATTTCAACTGCAATTAGTATACATTTACAACTTAGACACATTTCAACTACAAAAATAATTTCAATAATTTAATAAAATATTAATTTTATGAATAATCGAATTTATACATTTTTAAAATTAATTTTAACAATTATATATAATTTTAAAAACATTTTCAAATGGAACCACACATTTATCTGTCTTAAAATTAATTTTAACAATTATAAATAGTTTTTAAAAAACTTTTAAATAAAAATATACATTTAGCGACGACAAGTCGTCGCTAAAGGTTTGACTGGCTTTTATTTTTGTTTCGTGGTTTAAAAAAAACAAAACAAATTTGCGATTGAGTCTTTTGGGACGACGGTCGTCGACGCTAAAAGTAGGGCCCCCGCTGTCGATTGTTTGACCATAGAAAAGTTGAAAATGGTGGGTCCCATTGTTCCTTTAGCGACGACTTGGGTCGTCTCTAAGGGGGTGTTTGGGATTGCTTATTGAAAATAGATTAAACGTTTTGAAAAGAATAATCAGATAATCAGCTGTTACAAAACGTGGTTTTAAAACATAGTGTTTGGATTTGATAATGTTGTATCATAACGCGATAATCAGATAATCAATTTTTTAAGTGTTTGGCAAATCAGATTATTGAATAACTAATTATGTAAAATGACTAATAAGGACAATCATATATATTTGGATTTTACAACTTAAACATGTACCACTTTTTTTAACTGACATACAAAACATTTTTAACTATTTGATGTACTTCCATTTATATATAAAAACAACAATATATTACTACTTGTTTCTATTACTACAGTAATATACAATGGAGTTATGGAGAATCACTCATTTAAGCTACCAACCCATTGACTCATTATACTTTATATTGTTGACGTAGCTGAGAGAAAAAAAGATGATGTGCATCATTTCTTAGCCATTAGATTGATATAAAAACACATCCAAACCATACAAAATATAATATGTCCTGATTTGTAGCAACTAACTCTAACTTGACAAGGTGGGTGCATATATTGGCACGTTAGCTATATCCAAAATAACAAGAAACTAACTTACCTTTATTTATGTAACTATTGTAACAATCTCAAAAAGCTATGGATAAGTTGTAGAAATATAAATCATCGGTGAAAACAAATCATTTTAATTAAAAAATAATAACCCGTTTACTTGAATTTATGAGGAGTAAATACTAAATTTTGAATTCAGTTTATCTCTATCTCATTGGATTTTCAAAACAGTTATTATTATTTAAGACTAGACAAATATCTGTGCAAAATGATGGTGTATAATGACAAATAATTATACATGCGAACTTGTGATTTTGATATTACCCTTAATGTCACACTTACATAAATGAAAAATGTGGATTTGATGATTAAATATAAATTTAGTGGTGAATTTTGTTATAGTTTAAAAAAATTTCAAGGTGTTTTATATAAAGTATACTTTATATATTATAGATAAAAGATAGCATTTTCTACCCGCACATAAGAAATCATATATTAATACATGATTTGTTAAGTTAGAGCATCATCTCACACAAAATTTTGTATCGTTGAGTTAGAGCATCATCTCACAAGCATGCACAAACATTTGGTATTATTTGGATACAACATCATTTAAAAAAGGATGTGAGTCCCTCTTAGGAATAGATCTCTGCAGCCTATTAAGGTTGATAGCCAAGATGTATAAATACAACTGACTATATAGAAACACTGATTACGAATACTATGTGTTAATGCGGAATCTTAACACAAGTACTAAGAAAAACAATGTATAACTAAATAACAACTTCTATTAATCTGCTTTGAAACGATTACAGATTACTAACTATTTTAGATATGATATTGTATGAGATTTCTTCAGATCATCCCTAACTATGCTAAGAGAAATCCTTTTATAGACTAAGGATAAACTCTCACAAGCTTACAAATCGCTAACAGATAACACATATCTTTTCCTAGAATATCTCATACATATCTCATAAACGGTACTAACTATTTTCTAACTAACGGTACTAACTATTTGATCAGTACTTACATTTTGTACTGCCAGTACTAACTATAACTAACAGTACTAACTATTTGTACTGTCGGTACTAACTTACTAAAACATAAATCCTAACACCCCCGATACGCCGTATTGACCTCAGTCAATACGCCGTATCGACCAAATTCCAGACCCTATAAATAGAAAACTCAAAAACGAGTTTTCAGTGTGCTATATCATATTCTCGATATCTTAACCATTAAAGTCGATTTTTAGAGGAGAAAAATAGCAGAAGAGGTTGAGCAACGCAATTAATTTCATAGGAGACAACGTGTAATTTCTTGTACTCTTATAATCGTTTAGTTTTTGGTATCATTCGTTAACTTGGTTAGTTTACCTTGGCTAGATTATTACTTTTGTATTGATTATGACGTTTAAAGGCTAATACCTTCGGGTATTAGCCATTATTATGAAGATCTGAATGTTTGGTTTTGTTTATATCTCGATTGCTTAATTTATCGTTGATTGTTGATTATGTTTATCAATTTATACTTGTTTACGCGCTTAAGTATGCGACCTATCGTTCAACTGGGTCTAGTCCTACATATTTAATACGCTGCAACTTCGGTGTTGTGTGGGCGTAGGCTAAGAGTCCGGGATAGCTCTCCATATTGCAATTTATATATCTAGAATCATAGGATCACAAATATTGACCTATCTTTGTCTTTAGTTTAGTGAGCTTAGTTGGACCAGCGGATGACCCTGGGATCAACGAGTACGTTCTTATTCCATTGGTAAGAACTCGGACAGTGGACTACTAGTATATAAAGAGCCATTAAGCAGTAAGTGGGTAAAGTCTCTATGAGCGTGGGTTTAATAAGAACACCATTATTAATCTCATAAGATAGATTATAATCAGCAAATAAGGATGTTTTATGCGGGTACGTTTAATTGTGACAGAATTCTTCGTATCTAGGTCTTAGGAAGAAGTAATGCCTAAGTCTTAAGAATGATATGCCGCTTCGAGATAAGTAACCATTGCATTGAATAAACAAACCAACGTTCTAATCGGATTAATATTTGCTAATACAATTTTCTTTTACTTGGCTTGACCGCTCTTTTATCTTCTGTTAATTTGCTTGCGCGTATTATTGTGTCTTGAATTGATTTTAGTCACCACAAACCCATGCCAGTCTCTCAGGTTGGAAAACCCCCTATCCATTAGAACTATGATTAACATAGGTTTAGCATATGTTTAGAATAAAATAAAACTAACATAGAATTAACCTAGATTAAATAACTAAAATATTAATAGATTGAAAGATTGTTTTTCGCTTTTAGTGTTCGACACCCTACTAACCACGAAACTCTAACTCGACCGGGTACACTGCCCGTTAAAGTGTTGTTTTTGGTTAAGTCGTCAAAATATAAATTTAAAACTTGAACCATTATAATTACAACCTAACAACGACACATCAGCTAGTTTAGTTGTTCAACAAAAAATATCTAAACAAAATAAATCCAATGCTCGTTAATTATTAAAATGATATATTAGTAAGTTTTGGTTAAACATAAAAGTAGGAGATACTAACTTGTACCTAAAAGTTTGAAAAATACGTTTCTCATTAAATTTTAGCTCCTTTTTTCTAGCATATCTACATGGTTTAAGGATGATACTATATATAAATTTTGTTACAAACTAAATTTGACACATATAAATATATATTTTAAGATAGTAACAATTAAAATAGTTATATTAAAATTTTTAACCAATACATTATACTTCAAGTTGTAAAATAAAAAGTAACTTTTTTCATTTAAAAAAAATCATTATATACTCAACTTATACATTAAGTTTGTAAGTTTGGCCATTTGATTATTCACAAGGATTGTGAACATGGCAATTTTAATGACTAAGACGAGAGATACAAAACCAACGTGACTTGCTTTTCTTTATACCTAACACAAACTAATACAGTAGTAAATCACAGACATCCTTATTTCTTCATCTCTCTAGCACTTTGCCAACTACAAAAACCACCACCAAAAAACCCACTTTGACAATCGCTAAAAAGCCACAAAACTACCCGTAGCACCACCACAAGTGATCAAATTGCACACTCTATGTACGACGAGCACCAAACAAACGACACTCGAACAGTTCATGGGTCTATTTTGGTTAGATCTCGGACTCATATATGTAGATCTATGGTTTTCTTGGGTATGTATTGAATTTAAACATTTTTTTTTGTTTTTGTTGTATTTATCAGTAATATATTTAGATCTAACTAGCTTAAAAATTAATGTTTTGTTTGTTTTTAAATTTTGGTTGTATCAAGTATCAACTAATTTGGTTTTGTATTTCTTGTTCTTAGATGAGCGGTCAAGAGCCAAAGATTATGATAAAGATGGAATAATTAGTTATATGCTTGTCATACCAAAGTAGTATGAAATAGATACGTTGAAACAAGTGACTTTGAGTATATTTGTAAATTGATGTGATTTAGTGAAATATACTGGTATTGATATTGGATCAACCTATTTTAATAGATTTTTGTTTGTGCATTTAATTTTACATTATAGTTTTATAATTACACGATATATAATTTTTTTAGCATTATATTAGTTTTTTCTATTTATTTACGACGGGTTTCACGCTAAATAATCTACTAGAAATCGGTGGGAAAGAATTTTGTGGAAGATAGTTGTTGGAAATCAGCGAGAAATCTGTGGCAAAAATTGTTTGGTAAAAAATGTGGGAAATCAGTGGGAAAATATTCGTGAGAAATCAGTGGGAAATAACCGTGAGAAATCTGTGGCAAAAAAAGGTCGGATATATGTAAAAAATGGTTGCTAGAAATTGTGGGAAATCTGTGGGAAATCAAACCGACGGATTATCGACAGTAATATCCGTGGGAAATAGTTAACGTTCCGTGGGAAAATCAGTGGGAAAATATTTACCCACGAGGGTTTTAGCCTCGAAATAATTCCGTGTGAAATCCGTGGAAAATGGCCCTTACCCACGAGGTTTCTCACGGATTTTACCGTGAGAAAAACTAGTTTGTGTAGTAGTGCGGTTTCGGTTGTGGTAGCGGGTTTCGGGTCTATTGTTCGTTTTGCGGGTCGTTTTTTTTTTGTCATTTGTTTGTGGGTTTCGTTTGGTAGTTCTGAGGTTTATGATGGTGGTGATGGAATTGTGGTGGATTTTGTTGTAGATTTTGGAATTGTTGGTTAAGTATGTGTTGTTGTTGAAGATGATATAGTTGTTCGCGTGTGTAAGTCGGCATATTGTATTGGCTACCCAACCCGGGGATTGAGAATGAGATGATATTGAGTTTGCGGATAAAGATTGCGGAGGGTTTGACGAAGATGATAAGTTTGGTTGCGACATCCCCATTAGATTGTTGAAAAACATATCGCTATGTTGAGACATATTTTTGCTAGTTTTTGTGTGAAAACGAGGCGGGTTACCTGCGCTCCGCCGCGGGGAGCGAAGGACTAACGCTGCAACGGACCGATAACCCCAAAGGCTATTTTTGTAAATTGCTAAAAAAATTAAGTTAACGGTCGTTACTTAACGTTCGTTAAAGAACGACCGACCATAAAGACTATTTTTGTATATTGTTAAAAAGATAAAATAAACAAACGGTCGTTACTTAACAACCGTTAGTGAGTGGGAGAGGGTATTTTGTAAAAAAAATTGAAGTGAGGGTTGGTTTTGTAATTTAACACATAGTGCAAGGGAATATTTCGTAAATAACTGAGGGACTATTTCGTAAATACCGACGGGTTGCAGCGAGTTTTCGGGTCGGGCGGACGGGTTTCTGGTCTGGCAAACGGGCGGGTTGTGTGAGGCGGTTTCCAGGTCAAGCGGGTGGGTATCGAGTCGGGTCGACCCGACAGGTTACGAGGCGGTTTTCCTGCTAATTGTATAGAGTTATTATACAGTATAAAAGTAGGAATGGAACAAAAGTGTGTGTGTTAAAAATAAGCGTGATCTAGCGGCGCTATGGGGGTTAGTATATTCTTCTTATATGTTCTCTTAGTTTTGTATCTAGCGGCGCTAAGTACGGGAGTTAGGATGATTAGATTTTTATTCAATAAAAAATCTGACTTTTTCAAAAAAGAAAATAAACAAATCCAAGAAAAGAAGGGTTGAAAGACTAGCTTGTTGCCTTTCATATTCTTAGTCAACTTAAATCACTTTCCATGTAAATGTGGAAGGACTTGTAGACTGAGTATACTCAATGAATTGCCTTAGTCAAACGGCTATGAAGGATGTAGATTGCATTTGTTTCATTATTTGCATGCCACACACTAGCTAAGTAGCAACAAACTGAAGACTATTAAAGCCAACTATCCTTGCAATCTTAAGCATATTATCAAAAATGAAGTCAAGGAAACCAATAACTTATTTATTCTCTTCCTCGTATATTGTTTTCATCTTCTTTGGCCTTGTTGTATTTCTAAGCACTGTCGTTGCTTCCTATGATGGAAATGAGACCGATCACCAGGCTTTGTTGTCGTTCAAGTCAATGCTACGATATCCAAATGGAGTTCTAAGCTCATGGAATGATTCATTTCATTTCTGTGATTGGAGTGGTATTTCGTGTGGAAAGCGGCACAGAAGGGTGACCGTTATAAAACTGAAGTCGCAAGGCCTAGAAGGCTCTTTGTCACCTCATGTAGGGAACCTCAGCTTCCTTCGTGTGTTATGGCTCTGGAACAACAGCTTACAAGGGACCATTCCACATGAACTCGGTCATCTGTCCAGACTACGTGGCCTCATTCTTGGTCGAAACAAATTCCATGGAGTCATTCCAACTAACTTATCTGGTTGTTCTGAGCTTAAAGAGCTAGGACTTGCTTTTAATAATAAAAGTTGATATTATAAGACCAAACTTTAAGAAGGTTGATGGCACAATAAAGGTCCTTACAGGATTCGATCTATATAACCTAGGTACTAAGACACAAGTTGCCATCTTTGAATGCATTATTTTGCAGAAAATTATTATTATAAAAATTAGCAAATTAAACAATTGCGGATTCATTATCATCAAAAAAGTCACTAATTAGTATACAAGAGTTTCAGCCTAAACAATAACATATATAGAAATAATGAAACATATTTACATTGATCCAATAATAATAATAAGCTAAACCAAAATATATATGCTATCATTGGTCGCCACACTTCAAAGAAAACTACAAGTCTATGAATGTATTCTTGCATGCATTTGATCAGAATCCACCTATGGTAAAAAAAAACATATACAAGTGTAAGTATTAAGTGTAGGTAAAATCACGCATGTAATCTCACTCAAATTTCTTACCTTATTGCAGTAATAGGACATAACCATGGATAATTAGTTAGCTACTCGGCATAGGTTCGTCGATGGGATCAAAACAATTTGTATATTCTCACCAAAAGATGGCGAACGTCATACATCCATTGAAGCTAAATAAATATCACCTGAACAAGAATATAACAGTTAGTTACACATATAGTTAGATGCTTAAACTTTCTTTGAAAATACCTTTACAAACACATATACATTATTTTACTTTCTAGCTTTGCAAACTAAACATGAAACCCCTTTGATCGAGTGTAAAGTGCTTACTACAAGGTTAACATAATGTTGATAATCGTCATTGACCCACTAAAAGCAACATAGCAAGACTTTATATAAGGAAAATCTGAAAAATCTTCAGATACATAACGTTCTTATTCCATTGGTAAGAACTCGGACAGTGGACTACTAGTATATAAAGAGCCGTTAAGCAGTAAGTAGGTAAAGTCTCTATGAGCTTGGGTTTAATAAGAACACCATTATTAATCTCCTAAGATAGATTATAATCAGCAAATAAGGATGTTTTATGCGGGTACGTTTAATTGTGACAGAATTCTTCGTATCTAGGTCTTAGGAAGAAGTAATGCCTAAGTCTTAAGAATGATATGCCGCTTCGAGATAAGTAATCATTGCATTGAATAAACAAACCAACGTTCTAATCGGATTAATATTTGCTAATACAATTTTCTTATACTTGGCTTGACCGCTCTTTTATCTTCTGTTAATTTGCTTGCGTGTGTTATTGTGTCTTGAATTGATTTTAGTCACCACAAACCCATGCCAGTCTCTCAGGTTGGAAAACCCCCTATCCATTAGAACTATGATTAACATAGGTTTAGCATATGTTTAGAATAAAATAAAACTAACATAGAATTAACCTAGATTAAATAACCAAAATATTAATAGATTGAAAGATTGTTTCTCGCTCTTAGTGTTCGACACCCTACTTACCACGAAACTCCCACTCGACCGGGTACACTGCCCGTTAAAGTGTTATTTTTGGTTAAGTCGTCAAAATATAAATTTAAAACTTAAACCATTATAATTACAACCTAACGACGACACATCAGCTGGTTTAGTTGTTCAACAAAAAATATCTAAACAAAATAAATCCAATGCTCGTTAATTATTAAAATGATACTATATTAGTAAGTTTTGGTTAAACATAAAAGTATGAGATACTAACTTGTACCTAAAAGTATGAAAAATACGTTTCTCATTAAATTTTAGCTCCTTTTTTCTAGCATATCTACATGGTTTAAGGATGATACTATATATAAATTTTGTTACAAACTAAATTTGACACATATAAATATATATTTTAAGATAGTAACAATTAAAATAGTTATATTAAAATTTTTAACCAATACATTATACTTCAAGTTGTAAAATAAAAAGTAACTTTTTTCATTTAAAAAAAATCATTATATACTCAACTTATACATTAAGTTTGTAAGTTTGGCCATTTGATTATTCACAAGGATTGTGAACATGGCAATTTTAATGACTAAGACGAGAGATACAAAACCAACGTGACTTGCTTTTCTTTATACCTAACACAAACTAATACAGTAGTAAATCACAGACATCCTTATTTCTTCATCTCTCTAGCACTTTGCCAACTACAAAAACCACCACCAAAAAACCCACTTTGACAATCGCTAAAAAGCCACAAAACTACCCGTAGCACCACCACAAGTGATCAAATTGCACACTCTATGTACGACGAGCACCAAACAAACGACACTCGAACAGTTCATGGGTCTATTTTGGTTAGATCTCGGACTCATATATGTAGATCTATGGTTTTCTTGGGTATGTATTGAATTTAAACATTTTTTTTTGTTTTTGTTGTATTTATCAGTAATATATTTAGATCTAACTAGCTTAAAAATTAATGTTTTGTTTGTTTTTAAATTTTGGTTGTATCAAGTATCAACTAATTTGGTTTTGTATTTCTTGTTCTTAGATGAGCGGTCAAGAGCCAAAGATTATGATAAAGATGGAATAATTAGTTATATGCTTGTCATACCAAAGTAGTATGAAATAGATACGTTGAAACAAGTGACTTTGAGTATATTTGTAAATTGATGTGATTTAGTGAAATATACTGGTATTGATATTGGATCAACCTATTTTAATAGATTTTTGTTTGTGCATTTAATTTTACATTATAGTTTTATAATTACACGATATATAATTTTTTTAGCATTATATTAGTTTTTTCTATTTATTTACTACAGGTTTCACGCTAAATAATCTACTAGAAATCGGTGGGAAAGAATTTTGTGGAAAATAGTTGTCGGAAATCAGTGAGAAATCTGTGGCAAAAATTGTTGGTAAAAAATGTGGGAAATCAGTGGGAAAATATTCGTGAGAAATCAGTGGAAAATAACTGTGGGAAATCTATGGCAAAAAAAGGTCGGATATATGTAAAAAATGGTTGCTAGAAATTGTGGGAAATCTGTGGGAAATCAAACCGACGGATTATCGACAGTAATATCCGTGGGAAATAGTTAACGTTCCGTGGGAAAATCAGTGGGAAAATATTTACCCACGAGGGTTTTAGCCTCGAAATAATTCCGTGTGAAATCCGTGGAAAATGGCCCTTACCCACGAGGTTTCTCACGGATTTTACCGTGAGAAAAACCAGTTTGTGTAGTAGTGCGGTTTCGGTTGTGGTAGCGGGTTTCGGGTCTATTGTTCGTTTTGCGGGTCGTTTTTTTTTTGTCATTTGTTTGTGGGTTTCGTTTGGTAGTTCTGAGGTTTATGATGGTGGTGATGGAATTGTGGTGGATTTTGTTGTAGATTTTGGAATTGTTGGTTAAGTATGTGTTGTTGTTGAAGATGATATATTTGTTCGAGTGTTTAAGTCGGCATATTGTATTGGCTACCGAATTCGGGAAATTGAGAATGTGATGATATTGAGTTTGCGGGTGAAGGTGTTGGAGGGTTTGACGAAGATGATGAGTTTGGTTGCGACATTCCAATGAGGTTTGTTGAAAAAAGATCGTTATGTTGAGACATTTTTGGCTAGTTTGTGTGTGAAAACGAGGCGGGTTACCTGCGCTCCGCCGCGGGGAGCGAAGGACTAACGCTGCAACGGACCGATAACCCCAAAGGCTATTTTTGTAAATTGCTAAAAAAATTAAGTTAACGGTCGTTACTTAACGTTCGTTAAAGAACGACCGACCCTAAGGACTATTTGCGTATATTGTTAAAAAGATAAAATAAACAAACGGTCGTTACTTAACAACCGTTAGTGAGGGGGAGGGGGTATTTTGTAAAAAAAATTGAAGTGAGGGTTGGTTTTGTAATTTAACACATAGTGCAAGGGAATATTTCGTAAATAACTGAGGGACTATTTCGTAAATACCGACGGGTTGCAGCGAGTTTTCGGGTCGGGCGGACGGGTTTCTGGTCTGGCAAACGGGCGGGTTGTGTGAGGCGGTTTCCAGGTCAGGCGGGTGGGTATCGAGTCGGGTCGACCCGACGGGTTACGAGGCGGTTTTCCTGCTAATTGTATAGAGTTATTATACAGTATAAAAGTAGGAATGGAACAAAAGTGTGTGTGTTAAAAATAAGCGTGATCGGCGCTATGGAGGTTAGTATATTCTTCTTATATGTTCTCTTAGTTTTGTATCTAGCGGCGCTACAGGGGTTAGGATGATTAGATTTTTATTCAATAAAAAATCTGACTTTTTCAAAAAAGAAAATAAACAAATCCAAGAAAAGAAGGGTTGAAAGACTAGCTTGTTGCCTTTCATATTCTTAGTCAACTTAAATCACTTTCCATTTAAATGTGGAAGGACTTGTAGACTGAGTATACTCAATGAATTGCCTTAGTCAAACGGCTATGAAGGATGTAGATTGCATTTGTTTCATTATTTGCATGCCACACACTAGCTAAGTAGCAACAAACTGAAGACTATTAAAGCCAACTATCCTTGCAATCTTAAGCATATTATCAAAAATGAAGTCAAGGAAACCAATAACTTATTTATTCTCTTCCTCGTATATTGTTTTCATCTTCTTTGGCCTTGTTGTATTTCTAAGCACTGTCGCTGCTTCCTATGATGGAAATGAGACCGATCACCAGGCTTTGTTGTCGTTCAAGTCAATGCTACGATATCCAAATGGAGTTCTAAGCTCATGGAATGATTCATTTCATTTCTGTGATTGGAGTGGTATTTCGTGTGGAAAGCGGCACAGAAGGGTGACCGTTATAAAACTGAAGTCGCAAGGCCTAGAAGGCTCTTTGTCACCTCATGTAGGGAACCTCAGCTTCCTTCGTGTGGTATGGCTCTGGAACAACGTTTTTTTCTAATGTAGATCGCGCTTTGTGTCTAGCGATTCACTTTTTTTTTAAGTAGATCCCCCCCCCCCCCCCCCCCCCCCTTGGCGATTTACAATTTTTTTTTCAATTCTGGTGAGGTATAAATTTAGGGTTTAGGGTTACCATGTTTTGTTTATTGAAATTCAAGATCTCGGGCATTTTTGCGTACGTATTTGGATACTCAAATGTTTTATTTAAAATTGTTTATTTGGTTATCTGTGTAGTCTTTGATGAACTCTACTTAATGAATCAAAATTTACTAAAATTAGTTTTAATATGCATAAGATACGATGATGCAAAGTGTGTCAGTTAGTCATTTTTTTTTTTAAATTGAAAAAAATTTAAACCTATATTTTTGCAATTATAAAAGTTGTAATTGAAAGCATTTAAACAGTTAACGTAGTTAATTTAAAAAGTTATTACATCATGTGAATCACTAGCAATTTCCTTTATTTAGACGATATGAAAACATTTAAAAACAAACATCACCGAACGTTCATTACATGATTAGCAAACTCTGGTGATTAAGCTATAATGTTTTTACTGTCAATGTTGTTCGTCATTCAATTGTGTTTTTCTTCTATGCTCCTTAGCAACTCCTCCCTGACGCTTTTCAAGTATACACATTTTTTCATGTCCGCACCCCAGTCATGCATCATGGGCAGTACTTTCCATAGTCGCTCAATTGTGGAGTGATCTTGCAAAAACATGAGATTGTTATTATCATTCTACGATCCGTTAACCTGATCTGCAAAGCGGATGATTCAAGGCTAAATTTTGTTCCTCCAAAAATAGATTTCTTCATCAATTGCATTCTTGTAGTTTTATAAGGCATGTTAAATCCTAACGGTGTTTCTGGTGTTAGTAGCCATGTAGAAAATGAAATATAAAATTTAATTTAAGTTGTGTGAAGGAATAAAATGTTTTGGTGAGTTACGGATGTGCTTAAAATATGTGTCTATTTTTAGTCAATAATTACTTGACAGATACTTTAGTAAATCGTGTGTAATTTGAAGTGATAGACAGCATTGTCATTGACTTGTCTTGTATGTTACAGTTAAAAACTTTGTGTTGTCAAATCATGTTGTAAATCACGTGAAATTTGCAATGATAGACAGCATGTTGATTGAGTACTTTTTTTTATGCATTATGAATATAAAGTAATTGATTCATATAATATATTAAAAAAACTTATACATAGCAATTAAACCACATACAATCTATTTGATTGGCAACCTTATTTAACTTAACTGGAAACTAAACTACAGCAAACAACAGCAACACCATGGTTGGCCTTGTGGTAATTAGCAAAAAAATTTTTTAATCTAAATTGCCATGTAAATTGTTATCGAAGTTTTGCTTTGCAGAAATGTTCCTTAAACGATGTTGTCTTGTTGTTTAGAATGATGTTGTGGTAGCGGATTATCCTGTCTTCAAGTGTTCATTAGTAAAGCTTGTAATCCGTAGTATTACGTTGTTGTAGGCAGGAAGTTTGCAACCTTGTTATTTGTAATGAACGGATATGCATTTCCTCTGTATAACGTGTTAAGTTGCCTAACAATTGATGTGCTAGTGTTTCCTCAACTTGAATCTCCCTTTGTAGTTTTAAAAAAATTGCTTGACGTGCCTTATTTTCTCTATAAGCCATGTAGTATGCTAGTAGAGAGAAGAAGTGTGGTGTTTTTTTTAATTTGAGAGCAATTTCATTGTTAGATGATTGCACTAGTTGATATAGGGGGCTTAACATGTGAGGTCTGTGTCACGAGACTAAAAAGTCAACAAAACACTACCGACATTATCGTATATTTTTAAGTGATAATGGTCTTTTCATTCAACGTATTAACATAACACGGTCATTCCTTGTTTTATGTAAGGAAAGAGAGGGGGAACAAAAATTTTTCATTGAAAAGACATTGTTAATACATATTGATTACATGATTTTTATTACAAATGATTCTTTCAATGTTGTTGTTGAACTTGTTTTTATTTTTCCGTTTTGAATTTAATGTAGATAGCTTAGTGACTCATCTTGTTGTTTTTATGTTCTTTGGAAATGATACATCCGAATGATTTTCCTTTGATATATTGTGTGAATCATTAACATAGAGCTTAGTCTATCTTAGGACATGATACCTTGGTTTCCTCGTATTCAATGTGTTCTTGTTCCGGCCCACCCATTCACCATTTGGTCGGATAGTGTAATCATTTTGTGTTTTATGCCTTTATATGCCTTTCATTTTCACTTGAATAGTCAGGTTAATGGAATTATGGTTTTTTATTTCGTTTTATGCCAAGCTGCTTTGGGAAATTGTATTTGTGCAATAACTAAAATTGACACCATTATGGTCATATTTTAATTCAAAGTAGATTTTCCAATTTGTACTGAGATGAAATATATCAAACCATGACATGACATTTATATAGTTGTTTTCTTCCCCCCCAAGCTTACACGGTTATGAAAATCTCTTGTGTGGTATATTTAATAAAGAGCATGAATGTTTGTACCCAAAATAGCTTAACAATATTGTTTCAGATCTGCTAGTTTCATTTTCGGATGTTGATGTTGAATGGTCACGTTGACCGTACATAGTGTTATCGTTTCATTTCGAGCATCAACTGAACACTTATTTGAACCACAAAATTGAAAAAGGTTTGCGTGTAGGGTGTATGAGGTTTTGTTTTGTTAATAAAATCTAGTTCACCCCATAAGCCATAGTAATCGAACTTTTTATTCTTTCTTTTCTGCATTTGATGTAGATACTTGAGTGATTCTTCTAGTTTTATTTTAGTTTCTTTAGAAATGACACCTGCTAATGATTTTTTGAAAGAACCATCGTTTGGAATTACCAGTAAATTGGGAACCCAAAAACGTAACGTTATTTTCTTCTACATTGTCATCCTCAAAAGCACCCCCAAGATTCAAAGGCGATAAATTAGCCTTTTTACCCTTATTTTTAGTTTTATTAACACGTTCCTTGGGTAAATTTGTAGTAGGAGGTTGTTCCATGAATGAAGTCAGTTTATATTTGCTAGGAAACTGTTCCCTTCTTCCTCGATTCGGAATATTCTAAAAAACAACAATTAATTTAAATATATTACTTCATGATGGTTATTACCATATAATCATATTCGTCTATAAAAATTGCATTACCTGGTAAAAAATGCCATCAACATCATCATGCGTCTCACTAGTGGTTTGCAAATTTTGCCTACCCATATGAAATGGCACCTGACCAAACGAATAGTAAGAACCAGGCTGCGACGTTGTATCGGGTTGCCAATACTGAGTGGCTGACTGCACCGGCATCTGTCTTTGCCAAACAGATGAACCAGGTTGGGACTGCATTGGGGTTTGGAAATTCGGTGGCGTACCCATATTGAAATATGAGCTATTTACATGTCCCTGCAATGAATACGGACCACCCGGTGAACACCCATAAATACAAAATTATATTTTTTACTTACAAAGCCTTATATTAAATGTATAGAAATTATACCTGCGTGCTTTGGAATTGAGTAAAATCGCTCAACGCATAATGTTGATCAGCAATAATTGGTTCATTATTCTCTTTTCGCACCGGCTGAACATTCATTCCCTCCCTAAATTTACGCATTTCTTCCTTCATGTTATCAACCTCTTTTTTATTTCGTTCGATTTCTCTTTTTTGTTCATCGAACTCTCGGTAAATATCAGATGGAATTTAATACATATTTTAACGACTTTTAATCAATCTGGTACTCGTTCATCTTCGACTAATAAAGCCACGTCAATGTATGCCCTTCTAGAAATACACCAGTTTCCGATCGAGCCTTATTATCGTCTGGTGTCCAATCTCGCAGCAGCCATATTTCCCTTTAAAAAAAGGAAATAATTATTAATAAATTACATAATCAACTTATTAACTATTAAACTAAATAAATCTGCCACTTTAAAAAAAGGAATAAACATTGGTCCCATAAAACCTTTACCTTTTTCTGATTCCTAAGAATGCAGAACTCCAGGATACCGATTGTAACGATCAAAATTACATAATCGCTCAGATACTCGGTAAGACTCTAATATCCAAGTCTAATAAAAACACATTGTAATCTTCAATTAATTTTTCACTCTTATATACAATTATAACTTAGATGGCTATTATAAATTATAAACATTCATTTTTGACAATACCTTGAATGCCCAAGTATATCCAAAGATCTTGAATACTTTTTTCGCTCATCTTCATGCTCGTAGCTCATCGTCAAACAGGGGGCGGACCCACGTTTGACGATAGCATTCCTAAGTTGGAGTACATTGTTGGCCACAACTATGAACCCCAAGGATATTTGTCCCATGCTATCCTATCAATAGCTAATCTTAACATCCAGTCTAGGGGACAACACGTTTACTCTCGACACACTAATTAACAACGCTGCAATATGCCTAGATCAACAAAAGGCCACAGCATCGTCGTCCGTATAATTGAGCAAATGAACTCGTAATAAATCATATTGCAATGATCGTCTGCTGTTAATAGGCTGCCCATTAAATTATGATGGAAACACCCGTCGTCTAAAAGGATATGCTGTTTAGGTGTGCATACTCCAGACCAATTCTGGACCCCAAACCTTACCCAGTTACTAGGCAGAATTCTTTCTCTCCCAAATGGTTATACTAAAGTCTTTATTTATATGGTAATACAATGTGAACATTTTCATCATAAATTTTCGCCCTAACATAAGTGTTAAATATACAATTCTTTATACAAATCAGTTTGATCTAATAACCAACAACAACAGGATTGTATAAACAGTGCTTCACGATCTAGGTCACACATAATTATTGTTTTGAGCTTATTTGTTTTTAAGTAAAAACTTGTAACTTACTTACTACATGTCTAAACAAGAACACGGGGTACCTAAATAATCAAATAAATAAATAACCTTTACTACTACACATATATACATCAGATAATAAAATAGTCAAAATGATCACAAAATAATAATATTATACCTCGTAATCGCTCTGTAATCCATACTTATAATAAAACAAGTATACCTAACAAAATCACCAATAAACACCAACTCGGACTTCTCACCGACAAATCGGCGCTCTCATCCACTCAACAATGAAAAACCCCCAAAACATTGAAACCTTACCGAAAGCTTCAATTGAAATCACACCAAATTCAGCTTCATTTTTCGTTGTTGAACACAAGACGTGACCTTCAATTCAATGAATCACCAACACCAAACTTCAGGCTTCTTGTTTAGTTTGACAGTAAATTAACATAACATGTTAATAATCTCTTTATATAGATATTCAAACTGTAAGTGAATCAAACTATGGAGTGATAGATCATTTCATTGATATTGTGTGTTTCTATCATCATATTCATTACATATTCAGCTTTATTCATCTTCCCTCTGACCACCATAACAGACAAAAAAAATCGTCATTAGAGGCACGTGATCAACAAATAAAAGACAAAACAAAAATTGTAATTCGCTTCACATGGCACGCGATCTACAAATATAAACAAAATTTTGGTTTGTTTTTTTTTGGAAATAATTGTACCCTACACAACTTTTATAATTGCAAAAATATAGGTTTAAAATTATTTCAATTTTTAAAAAATGACTTACTGACACACTTTGCACTATCGTATCTTATGCATATAAAACTAATTTTTGTAAATTTTGGATCCAATTAAGTGATTTTCATAAAGACTACACAGATAAACCAAATAACCAAGTTTAAATAAACATTTGAGTATCCAAATACGTACGCAAAAAATTGTTAGTGATCTTGAATTTCAATAAACAAAACCTGGTACCCTTAAACCTTAAATTTATTACCTCACAGAATTGAAAAAAAAAATTTGTAATCGCCATGGGGGAGGGGGGATTACTTAAAAAAATGAATCGCTGACACAAAAGCGCGATTACATTAGGAAAAAAAAAGTTTTTTTCATTTTACCAAATTTTAAAAAAAAAATTCATATAAGTAATTCGATATATACTTGGGTGCGATCCACATTTTTATTAACTTTTTAAATTTTTTTTATTTCTTACGAGCCACTAAAAATAAGACACGTATGCAAATGTAAATCGCTATTCAGGTAGCGCGATTCAAAAGGTTATATTGAATTTTTTTTTGTCAGGGCTATTACAAGATAACACGAAACCCAACCGGTTACTGCGAAAATTTTCGCTTTCATCTTCTTTGGCCTTGTTGTATTTCTAAGCATTGTCACTGCTTCCTATGATGGAAATGAGACCGGTCACCAGGCTTTGTTGTCGTCCAAGTCAATGCTACGATATCCAAATGGAGTTCTAAGCTCATGGAATGATTCATTTCATTTCTGTGATTGGAGTGGAATTTCGTGTGGAAAGCGGCACAGAAGGGTGACCGTTATAAAACTGAAGTCGCAAGGCCTAGAAGGCTCTTTGTCACCTCATGTAGGGAACCTCACGGCTTCTTGTGTGTTATTGCTCGTGAACAACAGCATTACAAGGGACCAATTCCACATGAATCGGTCATCTGTCCAGACTCGTGCCTCTTTTTGGTCGAAACAAATTCCATGGAGTCATTCCAACTAACTTATCTGGTTGTTCTGAGCTTAAAGAGCTAGGACTTGCTTTTAATAAGCTAGTTGGAAGCGTACCAAAGGAGATCGGTTTCCTGTCCAAACTTAGTATTGTTTCAATTGAAAGTAATAACTTTACAGGTGGAATCCCACCTTTTTGTTATACCGATTGATATACCTAATCAAGTTATAAATATAAACTCTTTCCGTAATACTATGCGTAGAGAATAATGTCAACCATTTCTGTAACAATTAAAGTATTTCAAACCTAAAGTTAATTAAAAGTTATCAACGTTCTAAAGTGTCACCAAAAAATTAGATTTATTGACTCATTTATCAATGAAAACCGAATTTTGTACATATTATTTTTGAGGAAACTAATAAATAAATTTCCCATTAAGAAAAATTAGAAAAGTACATTTTATATAAACGATTTTTGGCAAATAACTTTGATGAAAAAAAAAGCCCCGTTTTAAAGCTTCGCTTTAGGCCTCCGAGAAAGTTGAGCCGCCCCTGAAGCACACCAAAGGAGATTGGTTTCCTCTCCAAACTTAGTATTGTTTCAATTGAAAGTAATAACTTTACAGGTGGAATCCTACCTTTTTGGGGGAATATCACTTTGATGGAAGTGTGTTGGATATCAGTGAAATTTCCGTTTGGTGGGAGGATTCCAGACACATTAGCCGTTGGAAAAAGCTTACGGAAAATTGACGCCGGTAGTTGTGAGCTATATGGAATTATCCCTCATTTTATTTATAACCTTTCACAGTTATCTTATCTTTCATTGCCTTACAACACTAAAAAATAAGGGCTTTTAGTGACACAATTTTTAATGACACATAAAATAAGTGTAAGTGAAAGTATATGTTTACTTACACTTTCAAAAAAAAAACGTAAGCAAAAGTATAGTTTACCATCACTTTTTATTAAAGTGTATGCAAAAGTCTAATTTTACCACACTTTTTAAAAAGTGTCAAGAAAAAGTCTCAATTTTTACCACACTTTACATTAAATGTAAGTAAAAGTCTAGTTTTGCCCACACTTTCAAAAAAGTGTGTGTAAAAGTCTAATTTATACACACATTTTATAAAAAGTATGAGCAGAAGTGTAGTTTTACTTACGCTTTTTGAAAAGTGTAAGTATTAGTATTACTTTTACTCACACATCTTAAAGAGTGTGAGTGAAAATTTAACTTGTATCCATGGTTAATCACGGTCCAAAAACAGATTTGGTCCAAAATACGGGACTGAGGACCGTACCAGACGAAAACCGATTTGGTCAAAAAACACGGGACCGAGGACAGGACCACAATGTTCGCTCCGTGTCCGGGTCGTTTCGGTCCAGTTCGGTTCATCGGTCTGGTCCGGTCTAACAAAGCATAAGATCGAGTCAGACTGAACCGGACCAAAGACCAAATATGAGTAAAATGACGAATCGAGGACCAGACCGATTCAGTCCGGCCGGTTCGATTCGGTCCGATCCGGTCCACGATTTATTATACTAAACCCTACTTGTTGAAAAATGTAGATATAAGGCTCGTTTTTTTATAAAGTTATTAAAACTTTTTACTAAATTTTTTTACAAATTACTTGTGTAAAAACTTTACTAAAATTTTGTAAAACATTCCTAAATTTTGTAAAAACTTTACTACAGTAATATTTATTTATGTAAACTATCCACTCCCCTTTTCATATAAACACTTTGTCACTTTCACCCTTTTCATTCGTTTCACTTCCATTTTCCCCAAAATTCGATCGTCACTCACACACACATTCACGGCAATGAAAATCAACAAGATCGTCACTCAGTTCGTTAGGGCTAACGGATTAACCTGCAATAAAAGCTTACTGTAGATTTAATCGAAGCTCACTGCAGATCTTACTCAATTCGTTAGGGCTAACGGATTAACATGCAATTCGGTAGCTTAATTCATTTTTTTGTTGCTTATTTTGCGATATTGTGATGTTGTAGTGTAATTTTGATAGAATCTTCAAGTATAAGTTAGGTTTGTAAGTTGTTGATTTTCACAATCTTTGTTGTAAAATGCATTCAATTCAATTTTATAACAATTTGATGCCAGTGTTGAGTTTTAGTATGTTGTACAATGAAATAGGGTTCACTGTATGTGTTTGATAAAATGCTTAAGTGATACTTATGACAACATATCCGAAAGTTGATAGAATGTCTAATCGGAATTGTAAATCTGATACCATAGTGTTCTGATAAAATGTATGGAGAAATTAGGACAAAGCTGTACATTGTATACTACGTATCTTGTATTAAATGTCTAGAAAATACATTTAACAGGTTAACATGGATCTTATGATTGTAGAGAATAAATGAGTTGTACTAGTGACTATGATTGAATGAAAAAAAACATTGGTAGGTTTTTAACAACAATTTAGTCTTTGTTACACGATTTATGTGGCATTATAATTGACGTTTACATAACCTACGTGTTTGTTAGCTCTTAGTACACGGTTTTGATTCGTGATATTGCAACATTAGATTTTCAGAAGAACGTTGAAACACCTTTTATTTTGTTCTTAACTTTGGAGGTTCATTCCTTCCCATTTAATTGACACGTGACAATGGCCTTAAGGATATATAAATAGTATAGACTTCTAAATGCGGCATGATTTATGTAATTTCAGCCCATTGGTGTAGTTTCCACAATCACTCAATTACCCTGTGGAAATTATCACAAGAATGGGTTTATAAATTAATTAACATGTAAATGCTCTACTTGTGTGAGGAGGGGTATGACTTGTATTAGGAGAGTCCTTGCTATGTTATTACCTTTCTGCCTTTGTTGCTTGTATATAATGTAATTGAGTTTATATGTTAGTCCTTCTCTACCTCTAAGTTCATTTATTTTCACAGAAATGTCATCTCATTATCTGATGTTACTTAAATCACATGATACTTTTCTTGCAGGTTTTCGTGGTCCATTACTAGGTGTTCAAGATCAAAGTGAGTACTTTCTCCCTTGGTTACACGAATTAGTAAGTGGTTGAGCACGGTCTGAGATAGTAAGTAAGGTGCATATAAATGCCTGAAAGTCATATGATCTAGGTATGTTGTTCACGTTGGCTTGTTCTTTATTTACCTTCATCATTATGTTAATTGTTAGATTATGTACTGTTTACATGTATAATAGATTAATTAAGGCTTATACTTTCTTACTAAGCAATTTGAGACACAAGAAGAAATGATAGATGACTATTTTCCAATATTGGACCTGTCCCAGAGATCAAAACATCGTAAGCTATGCAACATAATTCTTTATGCGAAATGCGAAATGTAAGATACGAATATTCTAGAGTTTCGTCAAAGTTACTAGTTGGTTGTACGGTAGCCAAGTAATTTGTAGTGCATTCAAGGCTATCCTAGCCTAGCATAAAATGCTACACCTTAAGGTTGTAACAAATTTTTTAGTGGTTTATATTAGTGATATAAGTTTTAACTATTTTTTGTATCTTGATTTTCGATTAGGCTTCGATGAGAGTGAATTGGCAGAGTGCATACCATATTCAGTTGAGCAAGGACGTGTTCTCCATGCATACTATTCTTCGACAAGGTTTGTTTTGCTCTAAAAAAGCAAAATCCTCGTGATTTCTTTATTCCAACTCAGGTTCGTTTTTGCTATCTTCTCTCCTTTTCTACTTTTGTGTGTTTTTTCTAGTTTATTGCAAGATGGACATGGCAAGCATAGTCTTTAGTGGACCCTAAAGAGCGAGATCAAACAAAAAGATTGAATTAGGAAATGGTGAAGAAAAATCTAAATCACAGAGAGAATCAGTTAACTCCATTTGTCAGGCACTCTATTAATTTATTTTCTCATTGCTATATCTTAGCTTCCTCCCCTTAGTTTCTTTTTTGTTGGCGTTTTTGTATGGATTTCAACTGATATTAAAGTTGCAATGATAATCACACACTATCATAAGTGAAGGTGCTGAGAAGTCATAATCTAGAGTCATTTTTTTTGAAAGATTTCTACATGCTTAAGAGCCGTTGGTAGAGTCGTGTTACGTTAAAATTTAAGAGTGATATTTGATTTTCTATTGGTTTTTTTAATGCATAAATTTGATATAGTTTCTAAGATATTAATGAGATGGACTTTGACATAATTTCTTTCTCAGGTACATTCATTAATTAGTATTTGAAGTGATCCTTCTCAGAGTTGACGTTTTGTAGGATTTTGATTAAGTTGGAGAAATAAGATACCGTGAAAAGGTTTTAAAGTTGGTAACCAGGTTTTAAAGTTGAATTTTATGAACACGGAGGTAATTTTACATTCGATTTTAGTTTCTTGACTACTTTGTGTGTATAAACATTTTATTACGCGTTAACTTGTTTTACATTACTTCAGGAGCCCCAACAAGGAAGGCGTTAGTGGTTTATGGTCCAAAATGCTAATCCTTTTTGTGCTACTCCTACTCCTAGAGCGGGAAAAAGATGATAATACGGCTGACAAAACCCCAAGATCAACTTCTGGTACGAGTCACCATCAGAACTCACAATTCAGGTATTTGTGTATGTTAAAGATTTATGCATATTCAATATGGGTTAGACTTGTTTCGGGTGAAGGCGACTGGGTTCTGTTTGGTTCACAATTAATACAATGGACAAAAGTGATTGCGGATCAACTCAACCTGATCCAATCCATTCTGAATTCGCTCTAAAAGTTTGCCGATAATGGACGTGACCTATTACGAAGGTATTTGACATGATTTTATGGTTAAGCATTTTAAAGTGACATTGGACCGACATGTTCGTAAATAAAATATGTACTGATTACTTGGTTGTCTAAGCTCCTTTAAGATTATTCCTTTTAAGACTTCTACTTGCAACAACAGGTAATAGAGGAGAAATGGGAAAGTTCAGTAACATAACCAAACGCGTATTTTGGTCAAAACATGATGGGATGGGTTGATTGACCTGCATAGTTGTTTACGTTATTTCATTGTCTTTTATACATGATAGTTCGTCAAATATGGTTACTCTGTTTAACATTATCTTCAATGGTGGAAAACTCTTTACCCTATATGCTTTCCATACCTTAGAAGTCTTGGTGTAAAAGGGGTTTCAGTTTCCAGTAAAAAATTTTTCTGGTGAAGTGGTTCTTTTTTATAAATGCCCATTACGAAAGCATATCATTTAGACTTTAGATAGTAGTCAGATATAATGAAATATGCCCTTCCCATAAAATTCAATCATATTAATATATGGAAAAACACAGGTAATGGCTAGAGGGTTGCGGGTCTATGTATATGTGCCAAAACAGTTCAAGTGGTGCTGACCGAGCATACATTATCTGGTCTCATTTTTTTCGTGAAGCTCAGATTTAACTTACATATGAAATGTGATTACGAACTATATCATAAGATACTAATCTTTTTTTTTGGAGTAAGTGCTTTAAGATGTTGTTAGCATATGAATCACTTAAGATCACTTTCAACCCGTTCATTTTTGTACCAAGTTTAGAGGTTACCCATTTATACCTGTATAAGGATACACCTCTATCGTTGTTTGTGTTATTGACTTTTGACATCTATTCATCTTCCTTGAATTGCCACAACCACTTAGATGCTTAAAGTTTGGGGACTAAGAGCGTGGCGTTTTTTATATGTAGATTTGGTTCATATGGTTAAGTTTAAATATGAGAGTTATTGGTAATAGTAAGACACTTATGGTCTTGTATAGGTTACGGGGTTTCTTGGTGGTGTGAATTCGGCTCTTTTAGTTGCTCAGGTATGCCAGCTTTTTCCTAATGCAAACCTAGTATGCTGTTTTCACGTTTTTCTCAGGTGTAAACGAATTTGGCGTTGGCTAAACCCGGTTTATGCTTTGCCAAGTTGAAGAGATGATCTTGGAACTTGATGTATGGGACCCCCGAAAACTTCATGGTGAAATTAAGCGACATGAGGATTGCGAAGTCCCAGCATGCCTCTTTTCTTCTTTTTCTTAGATCAGTTACATTTAGTTGATTTGCGATAATCATTGTACTTGCATCTCATACTTGAGAAAGATGTTCGTTTCTTGTTTGTGGTTATGCAAATACTATCTATATCGATATATGTTTGAAATAATAAATATGTTTTAATCTCAGTTTTTTGTTATTATTACATAAGTTTTTTGTGTATAAACTATTGCTGCCTGTGTTTAAAGAGTAAATGCATATCAAAAGTTACTAGTTAGCCTTAATTGACACAAGTATGTGTGAGAAAATTGTTTTCTCATTCCCTATCCTGACGCTATTAAGTGTCAGAAAAAGGTGTCACTATATACTTTTACCGCCTGGACTTTTAATGACACTTTTTATAAGTGAAGGTGAAAAAAGAGGGGCATTTAGTGACACTTTTTTGACATTTTCTGACACTTTTTATGTGTCACTAAAAGACTTTTTTCTTGTAGTGCAATCACTTTACCGGTAGTCTTCATCCAACCACAGGTTCAATGCTCCCAAATCTTTTGTACCTTCAATTAACGCAAAACCAACTGACTGGAATTATTCCACCCTCCTTATCTAACTGTTCAAAATTACAACTTATTGAGTTAATGGATAACAAGTTTACTGGGAAGCTGACTATCGACTTCTCAAAACTAAAAGATATAACAGAGGTTTCATTATATAATAACAACCTTTCTGGAAGCGGAGAAGCGGATGATGATATGAAGTTTATTGATTCCTTAAAAAATTGCAGTAGTTTTCAGGTGTTGGTCTTTATAATTTGCAACCTTAAAGGTGTACTCCATTAAAAAGAGGTCAATCTTTCTGATCAGTTTTTACTATTCTAGTTTTAGGAGCAAATCAGTTATCATGGGAAAATAGTTATTGTGTGGGTTAATCTTGTGGTTTGACCACTTTATATTTAGATGATAACCAGTTCACTGGAAAAATCCCCTCGACCATTGGTGAACTTAAAAAGCTAGAAATTGTTGCATTAGAACAAAACCAATTATCAGGGTCTATTCCAGATGCCATAGGGAACCTATCTTTATTACTTAGACTTTATCTAGATTCCAATAGATTGGAAGGGAAAATTCCATCTAGCCTGGGTAATTGTCATCAGTTATTAGAGTTGTCTTTTAGTAATAATAAACTTAGCGGCAAATACCTAAAAAACTTCTTGAATTTTCATCTCTATCCGTAGATTACGATCTTCTCATAATAACGTTGGCTCACTTATTTTTACCGCGAGTAAAATCCCGTACCCAAAAAAAAAAACTGTCTGGCTCACTTCCATCTGAGGTTGGATACCTTAAGATGTTGAGTATTCTAGATTTATCTGATAATAACTTATCAGGTAACATTCCTAGTACCCTTGGTGCGTGCACTAGCCTGTCATTCTTATCCCTGGAAGGCAATTTATTTAAGGGCATAATACCATCATCATTCAAATCCTTGAGAGGAGTGGCCAAACTCGATCTTTCTCATAATAACTTATCGGGCCTAATCCCAAATTCCCTAGAAGAGTTTTCATTTAGACGACTGGACCTGTCATTTAATGATTTTGAGCGGTGATACGGTACCAGTATTAGGAATATTTGCAATAAAAGTGGTATTCTCAGTTTCAAGTAATAGGAGGCTTTGTGGTGGTTTGGTTGAACTTGGGTTACCCAAATGCAAGGAGACAAAGATACATAGAAAAAATTTCCCTTTGTTCGTGAAAGGCATTTTGATTGCATCCACAATGTTCACGATATTATCCCTTGTGTGTGCTTAGTTTAAGAAGAAAAGCAAGGACCAAACGTCTCAATCGTCAAGGAAAGAACAATTCTTAAAAGTTTCATACAATCAACTTCTCAAGGCTACTGATGGCTTCTCTGGAGCCAATTTAATTGGTCTGGGTGAGTTCAGCTCTGTTTATAAAGGAATTCTTAATGATGAAGAATTTGTGGCAGTCAAGGTTCTGCGTCTTCAAAATCGAAGGGCCTACAAAAGTTTTTTAGCAGAATGTGAGGTATGGCGAAATATTCGACACCGCAATCTGTTGAAGATAATAACTTCATGTTCAAGTGTTGACTTTCAAGGAAATGATTTCAAAGCTTTGGTATATGAGTTTATGTCAAATGGGAGTTTACATGATTGGTTGCATTCAAGTGCAATTACATCCAGACTCAACCTTCTTCAAAGAATAAATATCCTTTTGGATGTCGCACATGCACTTGATTATCTTCACAATCACTGCATACCAACGATTGTTCATGGCGACTTGAAGCCTAGCAACATTCTGCTTGATGACGATATGGTGGCTCACGTTGGAGACTTTGGTTTAGCTCGATTCCTTGGAACAGATTTAAACCAAAACAGCTCAACTAGTGTTAAAGGAACAATTGGTTATGCCCCTCCAGGTAATACTAATGTATTTTCATTTTGCGCTACTTTGACAAAATTTACTTTTTTTTTTTTCTTTAATTGTAGTTTGCTAATTGTAAGTTGCAGAGTATGGTATGGGGAATGAGATGACAAGTAGTGGGGATGTCTACAGTTTTGGAATATTAGTATTGGAGGTGATATCTGGAAAAAGTCCGACAGACGACATCTTTACTGAAGGGCTTAGCATTCACAAATTTGCTTACATGGCCTTACCAGACCATGTAATGGATGTTATTGATGATGATGTAATTGTATTACAAAGTACAGAAGCAAATGCACATAAAATGGAGGAATGTTTAGCTTCAACTCTCAAGATCGGAGTAACTTGCTCTTTGGATTCCCCACAACAACGGATGAATATAAAAGATGTTGTCCGTGAGTTGCAACACGTTATGGATATGCTTCAAAGTATTTGAGGTACCCTGTTCTTTAGTTTTACCATTTACCATGATAGAAATTCTGCACTATGGATGATTATATATTTGCATCACTGGTGTATTTGATTTGCTTCATGTATGCACAGACGGAGCCAGCAGGAGGGGCTTTAATAGGCATAATTGGTAGCTTGAATACCAGCCCGCATTCCGTTGAGTTTCAGCCACCTTCCAATGGCTCATATGTGATAAAATTCTGTTGTCTGTCTCTCTACCCTCGGGTTGACACGAGATATATGTATGGTTTTAATGATTTACTCTACTATCTTTACTTTTTATCAAGTCTGTGTAGTGTTAATGGATCATTATTTAATATTTGGTTTAGTTGTGTCGGGCCAAGCCCGTTTATTAGTTATGCAATAAAATAAAATATTTTTTTTTAACAAGTTTTAAAAGAAAAACTTTTGAAAAAGAAAAGTTGGTGTATGTTCTCTTGAAATCGAAGGACTTAAGTAAAATTAAAAAGTATGCAAGAAAACTAGTTCATTTGTATAACACACAAAACATCCGGTGGTTATATAGTTACCGGGTGATTATAAGCTTTCCGGCAAAAAAATATCCAGTGGTTATATTTTCACTGGGAGATTTAGAGTGAAACATCAAACAATATTCTCAATCACCACCGAATAGCTTTTCGCCAGTGTACGGTGCATGCAAGTGTTGAGGGTTCAAGTCCGTGTAGGAACAACCGAACAAAGCTGGTTTAGGATGTGGGTGACATTGTCAAAAAAAACATAAATAACAAAAATCATTTATTAGAATGTCGCTATTATTATCAACACAGGTTAAAGAATGTACAGCAATCGATGTATATGATTCTTAATACCTGTGTTTGATACTAATGTACTGCAACATGGGATGTATATGAGTTTGGATACCTGCATTTGATACCATACTTGATAGAGGATCTAAATTCAAGATATTTAAAGTGAGATTAAATCATCTAAATTCAATATTTGATACAAATCGAGTCAAATATCTCAAAAACTATGATTGATAATTGTTCCTACGCATGACAAGTTGAAAATCAGAGACAAAATGTTCAGTTCCAGGTTCAAGTCTACAAATCCAGAATCACCCACTTAGTTTTTTTGACCTTTACCCAATCCTTATGACTTGCACCATTTTGACACCTCTAACAACATCTATGATTGCACTAAAATGAAATATGTGAGCAACCTCGAGCTTCCATAGCACTGAACCGAATCCAGAGTCACCTCATCAAGGCCAAAAAACAAAACCCACCCCCCAAAAAAACCCCATAAAAAAAAAAAAGCCGGTCAGGTGAAGCCACAGCTGCAGCAATACAATAACCCAAACCAACGCCCATAGTCCCCCATGTCCCTGCATCCACCTAGTCCTCGGTTCATTTGAACCAAAACAGACCGACCAACATCCATCGTATTAGCCCCTTCCGAAACCACAATAGGAGCAGGACTACCCACCCCAATAATTGCATCCCTAATAATCATCATCGGAGTCAAAAAAAATTAAACGGCACAACATCCTTCGCCAACTGTCCCTCCATTTTCAACACATTCTCTTGGCTTAGATTCAAATCGCGTGAACCAAGGATGATTCCTTCCCCAAACAAAATCGGAATCATCCTTAATTCCTTATTCAAAACCTTATGCACCTTCTTAGATCACAACCAAACCAAAAAACCCCCAAATACGGCTTTCCGTAACTAATCTCCCCTTCATCAATATCACAAACAAACTTAACATCCTTCGACCATTTCGGAGGCTCACCAAAATGCAACAACCAATTCAAACGCGCACCAATCACAACACAAACATCACATTTCCCAATCGCTAAAGACCGCGCAGCCGTTGCTGCTAACTCATGCGTATCGGGTAACAACCCTTTCCCATAAGGAGTAGGCAAAAACGGGATCCCCGTCCTGTACGACCAATAACTTAATCTCGTCCCTCCGCTTTAACATATGGCCCGCTCCTTTACCTAAACACTATCAAAGGCCTCTCCGCTTTCCTTATAAACGACGATATCGCTTTATATAAATCATCTTTCGATATCACTGACATTTTACATACTCCTTAACAAACTTGGTCTCAGCTTCATCTAACAGCTTCTGAGCTTCTAATTCAGTTAGAGTCTCATGTAACACGTCAGCAGGGATATCTAAATAACAACCACCGGGTCGACCCGAACCGGAAACATTAATAAGCTCAAAAACAGCATCAGGTATCTCTTCAACTTTTTTAACTTTTACAGCTAGCTTAACGAAGGTTTAACAGCAGTATACTTTGATCAAGCTCTTGGAAATCACCGCGACCAACGTCTTTCTGGTCACAAGAGCCGGAGATCATAACCATGGGCCACGTGTTGACGGCGGCATTGGAGAGACCGGCGAGGCCGTGAACGCATCCAGGACCGGAGACGGTTAAGAGGAATCCGGGTTTACCGGTGAGGAAGCCGTAGGCAGAGGCGGCGTAACCGGCGGATTGTTCGTTGTGGAAAGCGATGAAACGGATGCCGAGAGCGACGGCGCGTGATCATCCTTTATCTCCTTATTCAAAACCTTAAGCACCTTCTTCGCATCACCAACCATACCCTAAAATACGGCAGTCTTCCGTAACTCATATCTCCCTTCATCTATATCACCATGAACAATGACTTACATATACTTCGAATGTTCGGAAAGGCTCGCCAAAATGCAACAACCAATTCAAACGCGCACCAATCACAACACAAACATCACATTTCCCAATGGCTAAAGACCGCGCAGCCGTTGCTGCTAACTCATGTGTATCGGGTAACAACCCTTTCCATAGGGTTAAGGGCCCCACCAAAAAAACTAGGTATCATCCGGTCGACAATAATTAATCTGCGTCCTTTATCGCTTCTACATATAGAACCGCTTACTGTTTACTCCAAACATCAATCAAAGGCCTATACTCGCTTCCTTATAACGATGATGCTTTATATAAATCATCTTTCGATATCACAGACTATCTATTAATAATCCTATCCTTAACACTTGGTTCCGCTCTTAAGATAGTAACAGCTTCTGTTTCTAGCTTTTCTAAATTCAGTTAGAGTCTCATGTAACACGTCAGCAGGGATATCTAAATAACATCCACCGGGTCGACCCGAACCGGAAACATTAATAAGTTCAAAAACAGCATCAGGTATCTCTTACCACTTTATTCACTTTTCCAGAGCCTAGCAATTTAACCCGAAAGGCTTTAAAGCACACCCACGTACCATTATCAAAGCTTCCTCCTGAAAATCCCCCGCGACCAACGTCTTTCTGTAGTACAAGAGCCGGAGAATATAACCATGGCCACGTGTTGACGGCTGGCATTGGAGAGAACGGCGAGGCCGTGAACGTCCAGGACGGAGCACGGTTGTACGAGGAAATCGGGTCCCTCTTTACCCGTGGAGCGAAGCCCCGTAGGCAGAGGGCCGCGCTCCACTCACACCGGCCGGCAACTTGTTCGTTGTGGGGGTGGGAAGCCGATGGTTGAAACCGTAAACCCTGCACGACGAGCGACCCCGGCGCCGCCTCCCGTGGTTCAAGGATCCCCCCCCAAACCGAGTGAGGGCGGTTCCGACCACGCCGAACATGTGTGTGATGCCGGCGCGTGAGAGGGATTTGGCGACTAGCTGGTTGCAGTCGATTAGACTGTCTGATGACGTCATGGTTAGGGTTTGGGAAATGGAGTAGGTGGAGATTTATGGAAGATGGAGGCGAAAAAAGAGAAACTCCGTTGAAAATAAGGAAGGTTGCTATTATTTGGAAATCGATTTTGTTTTCTCCCCCCACTGGATCAGGACTGGGCCGTCAGTAAAGACGAAGATTCACAGTGCCAAATGTGTTTTTCGTGACTGGTATCTCTCTTTCAATATTCCAACAACTACTTCACTATAGTTACTGTAATAAACAGGTAATCGGTTTTCTTCTCCAAGATGAAAATATCTATTCACTCCATCCAAAATTATTGACCATTATTTCATTTTGAGCTGTGTCAAATTAATGGTTTACTTTTAAAAACAAAAATAGATAAAGAATTTTGTTCGAATTAATAATATACACATTGAGTAACAAATTCATTGTCATTTTGACAATGGGTCATTTGCTACAGTAACGGGTTTTTATTTTGGGTCAGCCCGATTTTAATTTTTTTTTTATTTATAATTATTTTGTTTTTGTTTTTGTTTTTTTTTAAATTTGTATGCACAAAATAAGAGGGAAAAAAATACTACAAAAGTTCTAATTTATTCAGATAAAAAAATACCCACGGAAATATATTCGATACATAATAACTTTAAAATAATCGATATGGTCACAAACGTACAACATATTATATTAAAAAAACCCATATTGCAAAAAAAAATAACACTTTAAACATGAGGCCCAACACATAAGCCATATAAAAAAATTATTACTAATATACACATTTGTCGACAAACTAGCCTAAAATTCGTATAAAATCTGGCCCAAAAAAAAAAAAAATACAAAACGGTCCCTCAACTTTTAACTATTTACGATTTTCTTACACAAAAAATCCCGTAAAAAATTAACAAAAAAAAAACACGTCAAGTTTTTATTGTTCACAACTTTTTTACATTCATCGGCCCAAAAAAAAGATATCGAACCGTCCCAAAAAAAGAAAATATTCGGGAAAAAATAACCCGTCCCAACGCAAAAAAAAAAATCCCGAATCGTTAAAAAAAAGGAAATATCCGGGAAAAAATTAGCCAAAAAAAAACCCAAAAATAGCCAAAATCTGGCCCAAAGTAAAAAAAAAATACAAGATTTTCTTACACAAAAATTCCCGTAAAAAAATTTACAAAACCGTCCCAAAAAAAGAAAATATTTGGGAAAAAATTAGC
>BQNB010070820.1:0-30998 GCA_026074375.1 Tanacetum coccineum
TAACACGTGGACCAAATTCGGGTTACAAAAGCTTATGAAAACTGATGATGGGGTTTTCTTGTTTAAATTTGCCTCTAAAGAGGGTTTGGAGCAAGTATTGCGATGGGGACCGTGGATGATTCGTAGCTTGCCTTTACTTCTGTCTAAATGGTCTTCCACTTTATCATTAAAGAAAGGTGAGGTTACTAAAGTACCGGTGTAGGTTAAGTTATATAATGTGCCTATTCTTGTCTACTCGGGAGATGGCTTGAGTTTGATCGCTACTCAAATAGGGAAACCTATTATGTTGGACGCGTTTACTAGCTCTATGTGTGTTGAATCATAGGGTAGAATTAGCTTTGCTCGGGTTCTCATTAAAGTTGGTTCAGATTCTGAGTTAACGAAGGAAGTAATTAAGCCAATACCGAATGAAGAAGGTACTTATTATATCAAATAAGTCATTAGAGTGGAATACGAGTGGAAGCCCCCTCATTGTGTCGATTGTAAAATTTTTGGGCATAATCACAACCAATGCCCGAAACGTGTGATGGAGGCTACTTCAAGTGCCTCTTCGGGGGTGACTACTCGTGCTACTAGTACGAAAGAACAAGAAGAGGGTTTTATTAAGGTAAAGGGTCGAAAGATTAAAAGGAAGAAGGCTAACACTAATATTGATGGAATTGGCTTTACTAAGCCGAAGGCAAAATTCTATTGTGAAAAGACTTCTTCTTTGAAGGATAAAACTAAGGTGCCTGCTAGTGGTGTAAAGAGTACTCCGATCTCTAATGCGTTTGAGGCTTTAAACTCAGAGGAGGTGGCCGATTGTGGGGTTTCGAATCCTACAAAGGATGAGGGAAAGACGCATGTGGATGTGATCACTCAAAATACCAAATCTGGTACTAAGGAAGCTGTAAAGGAGCAAGAGCAAGATAGCTTGTGGTCAAAATTTAAAGCGGCAAATGAGGCTTCAAAGAATAATCTTAGATCCTCGTCGGACCTAGAGGAGGATTCAGATGAGGATAAAGTTTACTTTCCAAATGCCGAATATACTTCTGGGATGGGAGGCGGCTTCTCTATGGACTAAGATGATTTGGATTGCTATGACGGATTTGAGGCTCAGGTTTATGATATTCCTGAGCGACTGCAAACACATTGTGATGATTATGATATCCATCTAAATAGTATAGGTAGGAAATAGCTTGTTCTTTCCTTGTTTTTCCATAAGAATGACATGTCATTCTTATGTAGTTTTTTGGTTAGTAGCTCTTTTTGTTGCTTGTTAGTGCCCATGTAATGGCCTGGGTTGTGGGACTTCACCTACACCTTTTGTACTTAAAAGCCTTTTTGGAGTAATACATTTACCGGGGAAACCCTTTACCTAAAAAACAGGTCATGTGTCATTATATGATTTATTGACCGAATTTGTGGCTGTCCGAAGATATCCTGTAATCAATTGGACAAATGAGTAATATACTAAAATATAATATATTGAATTAAAATTGATAATAACAAGTAATGTACCTCTAAATCATAAGGCAGCACAATGTCTTCTGTTTTGTTTAACCTTGTCTTTCTTTTTGTGGGAACGGGAGTTGATTTCAGAGACATAGCCATCTTCTTCTTTCTTATTTTAGCAGACCTTAAAACATAGTTTGGTCTTAAAGCGCGTTCGCAATTCTTCTTCTTAAATTTAAGGGTGCCTAAACCTCTCCCTAAACTAGGTTGCTCTTCAACTTTAACCCCAACAGTTTCTTGAATAACAGTTGTTTTTCCTTTATCAGCATTTGCTTGTTGTTCTAAAATCCCATCTTTGACATCAACTATATCGGGTTCTTGTTGCAACTCCAGATCATTTAACGATGATTTGGCAGGTTGCTCTTCATCGTTGAACATTGACATGTAGTCATCATCATAACTATCCACCTGTCAAAATTTAGATACAAGGAAAAGATCAGTAGAAGAATTTTGTCAGTAGTAATAAATTATCAAAGATAAGGTATAAGTACATACATCAGCTTCATCAAAGTCATCTTTTGGTTTAATGGTACGTAACATAGGATCATCAACTTTAGGAGGTACAACCAAAACTGAATCAATACTCGGATTTTCTATTTTAGTGCCTAAACCTTTGATTAGAAGGTGCAAATGATGCTGAGAATTACTATAAAGATCCTTTGCATTTGGACCATCAATTTCCATGTTATCGGCTAAATGAGACACATCTTCGTCATTTCCAGGATGAGCAGAAGAGGATGATGCCTGCTATTTAATTAAACCAGTCAATGTTTGGTCTATTAATTTATCATTTACAAGTAAAACATTTCAGGAACAAGCCTGCTATACAATAAAATCAGAAGAGGATGAAGCATGCTAACCTTTGCCTCACTAGACACACCACCAATATGATTTGAACTATCATTATGATGGGAAGAAAAGTTTGGCTTCTCTTCAATAGACACGCCACCATCAGACTTTTTTGGGTTGCAATCGCTTGATTCATTTTCGGTACACAAATCATTTGTAAGTAATTTTTTAAACTTAACAAAAGTTTCGGAAGTCTCTAACTTTGAAAATATTTTTGTCAATTCATAAAACTCATCATCTTTGCGTTGCTTTATCAATAAAACTTCCTTTTTAAGAGCATCAAATTCAGCAAAAAAATTCAGATACTGCAGCATTTCCTGTTTGTGGACTATTTGACGACATGGTTGGAAGCATTGACGCTTCTTCAATAACATCTTTTGTTTATGAATCCAAAACACCATCCCCATCATCTGACTGAGAATCCAAAACACCATCCCCATTATCAACTAACATTCTAATTCATTTTAGGACAAATTTTTCCAACCCTATGAACAAAAGTACCATCTTCAGTGTCACCACGCATTCCGTTATGTTGTTCAATACTTTTTTCTCTACATTGGTCATCTTGAAGAAATGTACCGTCATAGGCATCCAAGCCTTTAATAAACTCAGCACTATCCTTAAACCATGCATGACTCATCTCTTCAGGACTTGCAATTAGGGGCACATTTGGATTTGACATCTAGAAAAAAATATAAATATTGTTCACGTACAACATGATGGAAAAACAAATGAATTAAGTCAAATAAAGTTTTTGACTTTTGTGTTTACCGATCCAAATAGTTCTTAATAATCTGATTTCTCAAACATTGTAACCTTTGACCAAGCAAGACCACGTGGGATCACGTTCGCCTTTTTAGACCACCATTTTTTACTGTTGGGGTAACTCTCCAAAATCCATATCTATAGCAAAATAATCAGGTTATTGTATAGAAATTATGTTTTGTTAAGTATTGGTTAGAATCTGTTGTTTGACAAAATTGTTAGGTTAAGTAGGCTTTGTATAAGAATGTGATACCTAATTTCCACTTTCCCGAAAGCTTTCCTAGTAAACCACGCAAAGCATTATTATACAAAACATAAGTTAGTTTACTTTTAAACAAAAATTAACAGTAAACAATTGTCTAACCTTGAATGCCCAAGCAAACCCGTATAAATTGTATGTGGCATTGAAATTTGGGTTCTTCTTCAGCTGAGCCAAATGATGTTCGGTATGTCTAGAAACCACATTTACAGTCCTATTATAAAATTTCTCCCACATGTATTCACCCCAAGGAAAAGCATTCCAAGCATCTAAATCATCCACCAACCACATTATATGTTTCATCAAGAAATTCCTTTTCTCTTTACCCATAAAAACTAATTCACTGGCAATCAGCAAACACAAACGAACAACATCTTCATCCAACATATTTACCAAAGTTTGCTTATCTTTAAGAACATTCAAAAGATCAAACCCGTTTATTTTCTTGAAATCTTTTCTTGTTTTATTTTCTGAAAAATATCAATAAAAAAAGTACTCATTGCACCATGTTTTTCAATGAAGTGGGCAAATCGAAACCCAGTAATTAAACAAAATTCTTTCCGACCAAACTCTAACCAATGATCCCCTATATGGAATATAATTGGAGGACAATCAGGTCGAAGGTTAGGGACAGATACCTGATGTTGAAAAACATAATGCATCATATGGCTATCATTTTCGTGAGACTGAATATCCAACCACGGCCCAAAAATAGTATCCCTAAATAAGTTTTCACGATTCGGCTTCATTGACAAAAGACCTTTAATTTCTAAAAGCAACTTAACACTTGACCTAACACTGATTTTGACATCGTACAAATCAGACATTGTGATTTGAATATGGATTTAGATTCTCGATTACTATTAGTGTTATGGATGGATTGGTAAAAAGGATTAAAGTTTCTGTTCATCTGATAAAGAATAATCAGGGGGAAGAAGAACAGGTGTTGAGTCGGTGTTCAGCATGAGGTTGTGTGTGTCGTTGTGTATGTTTTAGTGTGTGTTGTTGTGTGTGTTTTAGTGTGTGTTGCTGTGTGTGGTGTGTGTTTTAATAATATTAGTGTTTAATATTAGTATCATGTATAAAAAAATAGGTATAAAAAATGAAATCTTTTAGTTTTAAAAAATACAAAGCACTTTAAGTCGCCCAAAAGTGCAAGTTGCCATAAAAGTACAAGTCGCAACATGTACTATAATATTATTTTATGTAAAAGTACAAATGTAAAATGACCAAAAAACCAGTTGCCCAAAATACGGTCGCCCTTATTGTACAAGTTGCCAATACACAAAAATTTATACAAACATAACAAATACGTACCCGAAATGTACTTTAATAATTAAATAAGGGACACATGGCGTGTTGTGGTGAGGTTGCCCCAAAGCACAGTCGCCCTGTACTCTTTTGGCTTAAAAATGTTTTTTGGGGGAGAAGGTGACTAGCACCCTTGCACTCGGACCTTTTAGGGAATTTTCCCTAGAAGTAATGGTTAGGATATTGTGATTGAAATTTGGGAATTTGTTGTTCGTGATATTAGTTGTTAGTTTAGGTTAGTATATTGACTAGATGTTAGGTTAGGCGTTTTTGGTAACAGATAATATTTGCGGATTTGTACGGGGCTTGACCAAAATTTTGTGGAAGGTCCGCCTAGACGATTTTGGCGTCTTACTTTTGAAAGGGGACTTTAACTAAAAGTAAGGTGAGTAAGACTCACGTCAAATCCGAAATACTACCCGCTACTACAAAACGCCTAAACTAGCCTAGTAAACCGTTAATGGGAGCCATCCAACCAACGGTTTACTTAGATTGTTATTATTCGATTTAATGCTCTAGTAGTCAATATCTTAACCTAGATTATCAACTAAACGGTTTAATGTGCGCGTATAATGGTTAAAATTGATATACGAAAGTATAAAAAGATTAACCCTTATATGAGTTTTTGATCACCAAAACAACTTCTTTATTAATCATAATATTTTAACCACACGTTTCTAAACAAACATATTCTCTTAATATTCTTATTAGATCCTTGCCTTTTGCTTGTTCTCGTAGTTTATAATTTTAGAATATTCTCTTTAGATTTATTTTCATATATAGACTTATCTCGCTTTTATTTATATATCTAGTTTAAAACCAAAAACAAACCAAAAATACATGACAACTAAGCATCAAACAATAAACTTTCGACGTAATTTTCAAATTCATTCTTCGCCGTGGATCCGGGAGATTTGATTTTTACCTTTCCTAAGGTATTTATCCTATCTACTTAGGAATAATTTTATAACCGAACGTCTACGACGAATCAATGCCGGTGGCTGTTAATGATATTACGATTGAGGTTCCAGCTGCTGAGGTATATACATTTCTCAGTAAAATTAGTTGTATAAACCGTTGAGTTAAGTGTCTATTTAGCAATAATCTTCGTTTTAAATGTGTGATTTGAAGCTTAATCGTTCATTAACTGTTTCAATTAGCGCTAATCAACTTGTTAAACTGTTCAATTGCGTGAATTTGTTGTATCATCGTTCGTTAACTATTTATGTGTGTGATTTGATGCTTAATCGTTCGTTAGTGTGTACATTTGTAGTCAACTTAAACAATTTTATTAATAGGTTCCTCTAATGTGTAATTAGCTTTAATCGTCGATTTAGACTGTTTAATTGTTTAATCTGAAGCTTAATGTTTGTTAGTTTGCGTTAATTAGTTTAATTGATGATATTAGTTACCCGATTGTTGAATAATTGATGTTCAAATGCTCATTATCGTGATTATTAGTTACTGTTAGTTATGTACAATACTAATTAACTTTGTAAATTAATGTTTGAATGTGATTGATCATGTTGGAGAAGGTGTGGATGATGTCTAAACGGTGCGAGGAGTATAGTTCTATTACGTGGTAGTATTTGTGAATGTTGATAGTAGTTTATACTTTGATTGATATATCAGTGAGACAGTGACTACGTCATTTTAAATTTGATGTATAGTAGTAGTACAACATATATAGTAACTACAGATGCTTTTCGCCTATAAAGTACAGTGGTTTATGCGTAATGTACTAGTACCTTTTATTTTTTATATGGTATATAAAAAATAAAAGGTACTAATACATTACGCATAACTGTTGTACTTTATAGGTGAAAAGCATCCGTAGTAACTTGGGCATTATATGTTGTACTGCTACTAAACATCAATTTTAAAAAAGACGTAGTCACCGTCTCACTGATATATCAATCAAAGTATAAAATTACTATCAACATTCACAAATACTACTACGTAATAGAACTATACTCCTCCCGCCGTTTAGACATCATTCACACCTTCTCCAACATGATCAATCACATTCACCTATACACATTCAAACATTAATCTAAAAAGTTAATTAGTACTGTACATAACTAACAGTAACTAATAAAGGATTATGAGAATATGAACATCAATTATTTAGCAATCGGGTAACTAATATCATCAATTAAACTAATTAACGCAAACTAACGAACATTAAGCTTCAGATTAACAATTAAGCAGTCTAAATCGACGATTAAAGCTAATTACACAGTAGAGGAACCTATTAATAAAACAGTTTAAGTTGACTACAAATGTAAACAATAACGAACGATTAAGCATTAATTTACACACATAAACAGTCAACGAACGATGATATAACAAATTCACACAACTGAATAGTTTAACAAGTAGATTAGCGCTAATTGCAACTGTTAATGAATGATTAAGGTTCAAATCACACGTTTAAAACAAAAATTAATGCTAAATAGACACATAACTCAATGGTTTATAGAGCTAATTTTACTGAGAAATGTATATACCTCAGCTGGAACCTTAATCGCAACATCATCAACAGCCACCGGCATAATCTACATAAAGTTAACGAACGATTACACAAAGAATCACACAACTGAACTGTTTAATGCTAATCACAAAGTTCGCGGATGATTAAATGCTTTAAATAACACTATTAAATAGTTCAAACCAGAGATTGACGCTAAACACACTTAGCAAAACGGTTTATATAGCTAATTAACTCAGATACGTATATACCTCAACAATCACAGCTGGAAGCTCAATCGCAGCCTCAACAGCCACCGGCATCATCTACATAGAGTTAACAAACTATTATACAACGAATCACACAACAAATTGTTTAACGCTAATTATGCGGATCGCGAACGATTAAGCGCTTCAAATAACACGGTTAAACAGTTTAAACACTTAACGAAACGATTAAGCATCAGTTAAAAGTAAATATAAACAGCTAATGTACTCGTATCTTGTTTACCCGAGCAACCGGTAGAACAACCTGCCTGATCTCCATCGCATCCAATGCTCTCAAAAACTAGAAGTAATAAAAAACGAAATCAGAATCGAGTTCACTTTAATCAATAGGTTACAAAGTTGTGATTAAACGATCGAGATTACAAATTTTACTTGACACGTAATAAAGTGATCTTTAGCAATGCGTTTGGTAGTGAACTGACTCTTACAATTGCCGCATATGTAGATCCACTTTCCGTTGATTTTGATATGCTTCATTTTTTATTAGGAAATGAGGTTAGAGAGGTTTTGAATTGTGTTGAAGGTGTGTGATTTGAGCGCCAAGATATAAACGTTCATATAGGAAAATTTCATTTTTAAAGTTACATTTAGGTCCTCCTTTTTTATATATATTTGCTACTTTAGTCCCTATTCTGCAATGCATAATGCGTGTCGAGTTTAACATGTGCGTGCCAGGGAAAACTAACTCGTTTATTTATTTAATAAGTTAAACTGAATTTTTAACTTGTTAAAATAATAGCCAAACTCAATAACTTTTTTCTTTGTGTGTCGTTTGGTTAAATAAATTTTCTCAATGTTTAAACAATATTTAAAATATAATATGCGGTGAAATTAAACTTTGAGCGATTTTGGTAAAATAATTATGAAACTCAAGTAGTTTTTAAGAGTTAACAAATTTTGGATGACTTACGCCGTTATTGAGTTTGGATGACTTATTTAAAATATAATGAGTTTCATAATTCTTTTACCAAAATCACTCAAAGTTTAATTTCACCACATAAATCATTATATTCTAAACATTGTTTAAACATTGTGAAATTTTATTTAACCAAACGACACACAAATAAAACCATTATTAGGTTTAATTATTATTTTGACAACAAGTTAAAAATCCAGTTTAACTTATTAAATAAATAAACGAGTTAGTTTGCCCTGACACGCACATGTTAAACTCGACATGCATTATGCATTGCAGAATAGGACTAAAAGTAGCAAATATATAAAAAAAGGGACCCAAATGTAATTTTAAAAATGAAATTTGCCTATAAGAACGTTCATATCTTGGCGCTCAAATCACACACCTTCAACACAATTTAAAACCTCTCTAACCTCATTTTATAATAAAAAAATGAAGCATATCAAAATCAACGAAAAGTGGATCTACATATGCGCCAATTGAAAGAGTCAGTTCACTACGAAACGCATTGCTAAAGATCACTTTGTTATGTGTCAGGTAAAATTTGTAATCTCCATCTTTTAATCACATCTTCGTAACCTATTGATTAAAGTGAATTCGATTATGTTTTCGTTTTTTAATACTTTTAGTTTTTTAGAGCATTGGATGTGATGAAGATCAGGCAGGTTGTTCTACCGGTTGCTCAGGAGATACGAGTATATTAGCTGTTTATATTTACTTTTAACTGATGCTTAATCGTTTTGTTAAGTGTTTTTAGCGTCAATTTCCAGTTTGAACTGTTTAATAGTGTTATTTGAAGCGCTTAATCGTTCGCGAACTGTGTAATTAGCGTTAAACAGTTGCGTGATTCGTTGTATAATCGTTCGTTAATTTATGTAGATTATGTCGGTGGCTGTTGATGATGTTGCGATTGAGGTTCCAGCTGATGTATATACATTTCTCAGTAAAACTTGCACTATAAACCGTTGAGTTATGTGTCTATTTAGCATTAATCTTTTTGTAAGGGCAAATTGCATAAAAGTGTACCATACTTTAGGTCAATTTGAATTTAATATACTCAACTTTTTTTTTTCTTAATTTAATGTATCAAACTTATTTTTTGAGCAATTTAAGGTATTTTTGACTTTTTAAAAGCGATTACCGGTTATAATTTTAGTCGAAATGAATTTTAAAAGTTCAATTATAACAATACATCACTTTATTTAATCATTTCGGCTGGAAAAAATGACCGATAACATCTTTCAAAAATTCGAAAAAACCTTAAATTGCTCAAAAAATAAGTTTGATACATTAAATTGAGAAAAAAAAGTTGAGTACATTAAATTCAAATTGACCTAAAGTATAGTACATTTTTATGCAATTTGCCCTTTTTTTAAATGTGTGATTTGAAGCTTAATCGTTCATTAATTGTTGCAATTAGCGCCAATCGACTTGTTAAACTGTTCAATTGTGTGAATTTGTTGTATCATCGTTCGTTAACTGTTTATGTGTGTAAGTTGATGCTTAATTGTTCGTTATTGTGTACATTTGTAGTCAACTTAAAATTTTTTATTAATAGGTTCCTCTACTATGTAATTAGCTTTAATAGTCGATTTAGACTGTTTAATTGTTTAATCTGAAGTTTAATGTTCGTTAGTTTGCGTTAATTAGTTTAATTGATGATATTAGTTACCTGATTGCTGAATAATTGATGTTCATATGTTCATAATCATGATTATTAGTTACTGTCAATTATGTACAATACTAATTAACTTTTTAAACTAATGTTTGAATGTGTAGGTGAATGGGATTGATCATGTTGGAGAGGGTGCGGATGATCTCTAAACGGCGCGAGGAGTATAGTTCTATTACGTAGTATTTGTGAATGTTGATAGTAGTATTACAACATATAATGCCCAAGTTACTACAGATGTTTTTCACCTATAAAGTGTTTATGCGTATTTTCATATACTGTATAGTCATCAAAATGTCAGGGTTTGTGCTGACCGGTCAACAGTGGAAGAAGAGGGAAGTAATTGTGTGCTAAACGGATGGTGTGTGTGTGCGAAAATCATACACATGTTATTGTTTGATTTTAATGATTTTATGATTATGCTTATTATTCGGTTTTTGTTGCTGGTTATTAATTCCTTAGAATGATTGCGCCGAAATGAGAGAAATATATTTCGATAGATAATGTGTTGCATTTAGAATTCTACCACAAATCTTAGATTCTAATGTGCAAGATATTACTAATGTTTGGGAAATATTAGCTTCATTACTTTAGGTGGGTCACCACCTAATTTCATACTGGTTGTTGGAGTTGTGTTAGATGTAATTATAGTTACAAATAATCTGGTTTTTACTTGCATTACATAATAAAGCTCAAATAGACCGAATTTGTTTGGCAGAGCAACCCGTGACCAGGCTGATCTTTTTGAAAAAACGACCTGTTTGACCTGCTCCGTCTATTTACCCTCCTCTACTAAAGAACCACACTAATACAAAAATATGAGATTAGAATCAAGCAGTAGTTGTTTGGAACTGGTCTAGGACTCTTTCGACCCCAAACTGGCCACGGACGGGGCATAATTTTTGGGCTAGTGTTGAAGCCTTTTTTTCATCTAAAAACCTCATTGTGGACTACTCTACGCAGACAACCTTGAACACTCACTAATACCTATGTGACTACATGACCTGCTCTAATTCTGTATTATATCGGTACTTAAATTTTTATGGAAGATGATGAATATGATATACACTTACGATAGGCTAGTTTTTGTTACCAATATTACAATGCACTGTAATTTGTGATTAATATAATCATGTATAGAATTTTTTTCATTCTTTTTATATCACACCAAACTGGGTGATTTGTGATTAATAATGATGAATACGATATACACCTACCATAGGCGAGTTCAGGGTGCTAAGATTGGTTCACTTTAAGTTGCAGCTTTCTATGTGTAAGAGGGAGTTTGAAATATATAACACGAGTGTTTATGTTACAATAAAGATGATGATGAATACGATATACACCTACCATAGGCTAGTTTTTGTTACCAATATTACAATGCACCGTGATTTGTGATTAATATAACCATGTATAGAATTTTTTTCATTCTTTTTATATCACACAAAATTGGGTGATTTGTGATTAATATAACCATGATGAATACGATATACACCTACCATAGGCTAGTTCAGGGTGCTAAGATTGGTTCACTTTAAATTGCTGCTTTTTATGTGCAAGAGGGAGTTTGAAATATATAACACGAGTGTTTATGTTACAATAAAGACAAATTTAAAGCAGTTTTAAGCATGACACAATAATATATTTTATCATTTTGAGGTTCATAGCCATGGTCACTGATAATGTATGCTAATAGTAATGTATATTGTAAGGCAATACAGATTATTTTGTTTTTTGGAATGTGCGTGCCCCTCTCCCTTCAATTTTATAAAGCAATAAGTTTCACCATATAACATTACCAAATAAGAGTATCACATTCGGGTGAGAATCTTTTAAAACAGTTTACATTAATGTAGGTGGGACTCTACTATGAGGAAGCTATAGCTGCACCAAGTGTATGCACCCTTGAGTCAGCACTTTGATAAGACACGAGTCTCTCATAGTGAATGAAAGGCAACTTTAATCTATGTAAAGGCTTGCTATAGGTATAGTTTGCTTCGTGAGAAAGAAGATATTGTGGAAGAAATTGCGTGATTGGAAAGTGGATCATAACTTTATGCGATGCCAGAAAGTCAGCTCCAAGGTGACCTACACAACCGATACTTGATGACATAAATATGCTAGAAGTCATCAACTTAATATCAGTCTAGATAGCGTTATGAAGGAGGACGATAGCGTCAAAACCTAAAGTAAATTTTAAACAAACATAACCACCCTGCTAAAACTTGATGAGCACCACCGTAACCAATGAGCCAAAGTCCCTTCTTTAAGTTACGAATATCATGAATTAGCCTGCATTTTGGGTTTGGACATATTCAAAGCAATAACTCCAAACTAAATACATTGGTCCTAAGCAATTGTCAAACTAAGAACAAACACTTGAGCTGCAATCTTTTTAATGATCTACTTATCTGATATTACATAAATCTAGGATCACAACAGTTGGGACTTAGCTTCTGTTTCATTCCTAAAACTCTAAGAGGTATTTGACTAGTGCTGTATAAACTAGGTATATGACTATTTTAACACTGTAATTAGAAGCTCACAACTTAATGCAACATATGGATATAGTCCCTTCTGTTAGCCATAAAAATGTCTCTCAAAACTTGCACGTCATATTGGGAGTTGGGACAAGGACTGTACCCTGTTGAACGGTTTTTTTAAAACTAAACTTGTCATTTCAGAATCAAGAAACATGACACAATTGGTTTACACAGTGCAAAGTTATAACTATAAGGAACTAGTCATAATTGTATGAGCATACTCTTTTTCTATTTTCCATGTTTTACGTGCTCGTAACTGTAGTCACAATCATATACAAGATGCCAACTGATACATGTCCTGATACACAGGATGATGGAATTCTAGTTGTTCCTACCATTTCCGATACTCCAATTAGTCCAATAAAACTTAAATTAAAGAAAGCTACGTTATTTCATGATAGGGCATTTTCTCTATTAAGTATAGTAACCATGTCAGGCTGCTGTCAGGTATATCTTTATCAATCCAATTTTTATTAAATTTTGATTTATTGTTGCATCCTGCTTTACAGTACTGTCATACAAATCATCTTCAGGTTACTGTTCCTTTTGGAAAGCACGAAGATTGTCCTGTTGGTGTTTTATTTATTGCATTTCATGGATTGGATAAGTTTCTTCTCGATACTATCTCGGACATCTGCAATATAATTCGCATCAGTTATGCTTTGGAGTTACTTTCCAGAAACATAATAATAAATGTTGTTGATTTCTGCCTTTATATTGTAGTTTTGACGTGAAAGAGTATGTGACTGGCTTTGGGAACCCGGCTTGGAAAAAAACGCATGAAGAAGCTGGGAAGATTGCTGTTGTTGTTACTGCTTTGTTAAAAAATGGGCTACCTGCGTCGGCATGACGGTAATGGATGAATTATCTTTTGGGTACTCCCCTTTTTTTCATTTTATGTATCTCATATTCAGACAATTGCACTTTGTGGTCTATTAGACTCGCATAAACAATGTTTTGAGTATTTGACAAATTGTCTTACTATGTTGTACAAATTGATTTCAGTCATTCATTTCCGGTAATTAAAGTTTTGCAGATAAAGAGGAAACTAATTGATTTTTAGTTTTTTTATTGTGTGATTGCTTTGTTGTGTTTGTGAAGTTTAAATGATAAAGTTATATTGTGGATTCTGAAGTGAGCGATGGACTATGATATCAGGATAACTGGGGAAAATTCACATTATGGGACACCAGCAAATCCAACAATGCCATCTTATATTCCTGGTAGATCCTCGAGTGGTTCAGCCGTTGCTGTTGCAGCAGAGCTTGTTGATTTTCTGTAGGTACCTTTCTTTAAAGTGACAAAAAATGGAATGAGCAAACAGTTATGGTAATCAAAGGATAAGTTTTTGTTTAGTTCTCTTTATTACCATCTTCTGTTGGATTATGACCATATATGATTAATATATGTCCGGAAATATTCTCGAGCCTAAGGGGACGTACACGTTTATATGTTAAATGACGAGAAAATATATTAAGGTAATATATTAAGTGAATAACAAACGATCGTTAAAAGTTAACGAGTATTAAATAATTAGTTAAACGTTTAATGGTTGAACATGAGAGACTAATTATTAATAAACCAAAGACAAAAGGGTTTGGTTGCTTTTCTTTTATCCCTAGTCGACTAGAACAAGAAGTCCAACAAGGATTGGGATACTAGCTCTATAAATATGGGTTTAATCTTTCATTATGAGTGTGAGACTTGAGATTGAAAACCCTAAACTTTTCCTTGTGCTTTTTCGTTTTGTCAACCGGGTGTAAAACAACTCCGATCGTCCCAAACCAAACGAATACTTTAGATTTTCGTTTGGGAATTCGATCATCACCTTTGGTGATTATTTGTTCGTAAGTTGATAGATTCAAGAGACAATAACATTGTTTGTTATACACTTCTAGTACTAGCATACCTCGTCGTTTGCTAAGAACGTATAGTGTGTGGAAGCTTAGAGGAATCATACTTTGATTCTTGTGGTTTCGCGTGGTATTTTACACACGCGTATATAGAAGACGGTGTTTACGGTTACCTTTAAATGGTGTATCGTTTCGTGCTAAAAAGTAACTTCTTCTATTCTTGTTAATTATTGTATTCTACATGTTATCTTTATTCCACTGCGTACTCGTGTTAATTAATATGGTTAATTAGATTGTAAAACCCAACATTATCTGTATACACATCCTCTCCCCTTCCAGAAGAAATGTGTATAATTAACCGTGGAGTTTTTTTATATTAATTAAAATTTTGTCACATTTATATGTGTCACAAATCTTTAAAAAAATAATTCACACATATAAGTGTGTACAATTACAACAAAGCTATATTTAAAAGTGAAGATTTTTTTTATTAAAACGCCACATTTATTAGTGTAGACATTTTGACACTTTTCCACACTTTTAGATGTGAATATTTAACAATGTTTACATGTTTTGTAATTTTGCCACACTTTTATGTGTGGACATTCAAATAATGTTTTCAAACTTTTAACTATAGGCATTTTGATAATATTTCCACACTTATATGTGTAGGAAAATTTGTCACACCCATTATTTAGAGTAGATTATTGTCTTCAACACTTTAGCAATTGGTCGTAGGATTCAACGTTCACCAATCACCACTGCTTCTGTGCTAGTAATACATGGACCGTGGTTATTATTGGTTATGTGAGTGTGGGACGAGTTTAGGAAGCGCGTAAACTGTTTGATGTAATGCCGAATAAGAATAATGTGTCGTCGCGTGTTATGACTAATGGCTACGTGAAAGGTGGGTTGTTTCAAGAGGGTTTGGATTTGTTTAATGAGATGTTGAGGTGTGGTTTTCGGCTTAATCATGCAGGGGTTGACCGGTTGTGGTTGCATTATCTGCGTGTTGTTTTCTTGGTGCGATCACTAGCAAGGCTCTTGTTGATAAGAAGAAAATGGAGTGGATGGGATTTTGGGGACGGCTCTTGTGGATATGTATGCCAACTGTAGGTAATCACTAGCAAGGCTTCACCTAAATCATCATTGATCTGGTGCGATCTAGGGCTGATCAACAGTAAAAAAAAATGGTTTATGCTTCACCATGTTGGGTCAAAACCCAATCAACCGGATTAATCCCAAGCCCGCTGGAAAACCCAATAGAAGTCAAACGGGTCAAAACCCAACCCAACTGTCAAAGACAGTTAAATAACTGTCAAATGACAGTTATTTAACAAAGGTCACAACGGTTCACCAGAACCATTGCAACGATTCAAACTGAACCGGTACAACCTTTAGATCGCACCTTTTCAGATTCTATAAATAAGAACAATTGTAAAGAACAAATTAGTGTGTATGAATGATTCAGATCAAATAAAACTTTTACTTTTGATATACTTTGATTGCACTTCAAATTCGATCCTGGAAATAAGGTTAAGACCTGTAGAACATTGGCATCAGAGCTTTGGTTGATTAACCAAGAATCATCATATACCTTTTTCTTGTGTTCATCTCGGATCAAGAAATCTTTTTTCAGAAAAATATTTCCGGCGAAACCAACAACGCCACCAAGTGATTTAAATCACTGGCAACGAAGGGTCTCACCCTCAAAGATCAATCGAGACAAATCAAAAAAACAACCACAAAACTCTTGGATAACGCAAAGTCATCAAGAGGAATAATAAATTCAAATCATCGGATAAGGAACAAACACACCTTTTTCTCGACGATTCGAATCCAAAATCCCGAATAGAATCTCAAACGATTCTGCTTATCAAGAGAAAAAAAACCCCATTCTGAGGCGGTTCAATAAATCCCAATTGGTGCGAATTATCAACGCACAAATCGAATCAAGGGATCAAGTGGTTGCGAACACAAGACAGAAGAAGAAGAGAGAGAGAGCATTAATCGCCATCTCAACCGGCGGACGGATCCACCAGTGGAAAAGAGGAAAAAGCATCGGATCAGAAGGCCCTCCACAAGAGATCCTAAGAGAGTTGATATCAACACAGAGAAAAATGGGAGAGATTAAAAAAGAGAGGAGGGAGAAAAGGGTTAATATCTTTCCTAACCAGGTTCCAAAAAAAACATAAAAACCCCTCCTTTTCATTTTTTTTATATTATCTGATTAGAAATATGATATATATAAGTGTTTTAGGTATTGATAGAATTTACCCTGACTACAGATTTAGGGTAACTTAGCCTAAAACCCGGAATTTGAATATAGTAAGCCTAAGAAATTATATTGCCTACTATATTGAGAGAATAATTTTTAAGGAGTAATTAACCTTAGGTTGTTCGCTTTTTTTTAAATCCTCAAGGACATTTTTATTTAAGAAAACTAGTCCCGCTAAGATTGATTGCCATTAAGAGGCAGGAGCGCTCACCCCAGATCTTAGATATTTTAATTTTGGGAGATTTTTTTTGATATCCTAGAAATATGACGAAAGATAAAGATGGTGGAGATACTTCAAAAAAGGAAGTAGGCCCAATATAAGTGCCCACACATATTTCAATGTCCCAATGCTAAAACCATCGGAATACTCACTTTGGGGGCAATTAGAATGCGCAAATAATACCTCGAAGCAATTGGATTATGGGGAAATGATAGAAACCCATTTGAAAAAACCCAAGCACGAAACAAAAAAGAAAAAAACAGCTATTCGCATTCCTTTATCAATCCTTCACAAGCGGACAATCTGCTTCAAATAACATAAAACACAAAACGCGAAAGCCATATGGAAACGCCCTGAAAATGAACATAGGCGAAGAGAGGAGTGCAACAAGCGCGGTTGCAAACTCTCAAATCCGACTTTGAAATGCTACAAATGATAGAAGATGAAACCATAGACGTCTTCACCACAAAACTAACAAACCTTACTATAAATAAAGCAGCGAGTCTAGGGCACACAATGGAAAGATGAAACATAGTACGCAAACTATTAAATAGCTTTGTACCCAGATAGGTTTCTACAAAATCGTTGGTCAATAGAACAATAATCAGACCTGTGTGAATTGACCTTAGAAGAAAGCAATTGGTAGACCTTAAACAATCGAAGAATGGATTAATGCCACCAAAAAGCAAACAGTGGACAATCAAGTTAGACTATTGTCACTACGTATCAAGAACAAGGTGAATGCGTGGTCATGGTGGATTCAACCAATCCGAGGCAAGGAAAATAATTTTAAGAAAAAACACACAAAAATTTCAATTTAAACTTACTCATGATAAGAGTAAGATAATGTGTTTCAAATGCAAGGAGTATGGGCATTATGCAAACAGATGTCCATTAAAGAAAGAAGAACAATCCAAACTCATTGAAGAAGATTTATAGCCACAATTACTTATGGCAATTATTGAAGAATTACGAATCTGGAATGGAAGGAAATTCCATTCAACTTCGACTTAACCAATATCAAACAATAGGAGTTGGCAGTGAAAGCTGTGGTTGGTGGTTTATATCGAAAAGCTTGGTATCAACCTGGAATCAAGGAAGATATACACTGCAAGAACTCCAAAATTTAGAAGGTGGATATAACCAGACAAAGACGATCAACCTGGACTTAAGGAAGATCACAACAATGAAGGTGGAAACAACCAGAAAAAATGATCAACATGGATACAATGAAGATCAAAGCAACAAAGGTGGAAATAACCAGAAGGAAGGAAAATGATCTACCTGGATATAAGAAAACGATCACAAGCATAAAGAAAATCCTACAAGAAATAAGATGGTGGATTCACCAGAGGATGGATCAAGAAGGAATTAAAGGACCTACACATCAGCGTTGGTTAGGGGGGAGGAATGTTGGGTCAAAACCCAATCAACCGGATTAATCCCAAACCCGCTGGAAAACCCAATAGAAGTCAAACGGGTCAAAACCCAACCCAACTGTCAAAGACAGTTAAATAACTGTCAAATGACAGTTATTTAACAAAGGTCACAACGGTTCACCAGAACCATTGCAACGATTCAAACTGAACCGATACAACCTTTAGATCGCACCTTTTCAAATTCTATAAATAGGAACAATTGTAAAGAACAAATTAGTGTGTATGAATGATTCAGATCAAATAAAACTTTTACTTTTGATATACTTTGATTGCACTTCAAATTCGATCCTGGAAATAAGGTTAAGACCTGTAGAACACACCAAGAATCCATCTCCTCATAGATCCCAATGGAGGAAAGTTATTAGGATAAAATGAAATCCGGGGTAGTAGATCGATATGGTTATTACTCGTAGTCGTCAGGGTGGTCAAGCTGCATTTTCCCATATTTAAACAACCTGATCAACACTGTGTTTCATTGCAGTTTGTTGATGAGAAAGTGCAATGGCTGCATATCGACATGGCTGGCCAGTGTGGAACGACAAGAAAAAGGCAGCAACCGGATTTGCCATCTCGGCTTTGGTGGAACGGGTTGTGTCCAACTCTTCATCTTAGATCCTTTTAATCTTTTGGTGCACGCCAGGAACAAGTTTGGACGTGGATAAGCAAACGCAACACTGAGCAGAAACGCCCTACTATTGATATACCCCATAGTATGCTTCTGAATACTTCTTTTATTTCCTCTTTTGTTGCGTTTGTGTTTAGGCCTAGGATTTTGTAGTAATCCATTGTTGTTGTTGTTTGGTTGTTTGTGTGCTTGGAGATGAGATTGAGGTTGTGTTTGACATAGGAAAGAGGAGGTAAGTTTGGTTTGGTTTGATGGTCGGGAATAAGATCTCGTGGCTTGGTTACCACCATGTTGTGTTTGACGTGGATAAAACCGGCTATTAACAGGTTTCGTGATTCATAATGGTATTTTTTGAGTACATTGTTTATAAATGGTGCTTACCCTAATATTAATGAAGCTAGCTTTTACATGTATATTTATAGCTTTAAATGTTAAGGGGGACCAACTTTATATTATAGCACATGGCCTACAAAATTAACAAGACATGCCGCTAATTCATAGTCACGCATTAATGGTATATATTGTTTCAAGACGCCTTCTGTAGTCGTTGTAACTTGTAGCATTATGATCTAACCTTCTTCATTTGATTAGAAAAATCATGAACATGGATGTGAAACGTCCAAAAATCTGTACACTATGTCATGAAAATAGGGCTTTAGAAATAAAAAGTATAATTCGTTATTAATAGGCCTCCTCCGTCGTCGTGGCACAGGGATATTGAAATCCACGAGACGGCTTTCGAAAGCTAGGGTATCTGCAAGAAGGAATCTCATAACAAATAATAGGTCTATCTGTATACACATCCTCTCCCCTTCCAGAAGAAATGTGTAACCATATTAAATGTTCCTCCTTAGGCGAGTCGTCACAGAAGAATTGTTTATTTAACCATAAATAAGGATGCATGTGTTGGATTAATCGTTTATTTACCGGGTCACGGTTCGGTAGCTTATGGGTCTTGGGGTCAGTAGTATTGTTGGCCCGGCTAATTATTGCAAGTAAACTTTGTGAATGTTGCATGAAGTTGAACAAGTCAAGTCATATGAGATAGACTAGGAATTAGTTAGTCCACGTTCTTCTTTTGTTGTTCCTTATTTTAGGGGTAGTTGTAGAGCATCTTTATCTATTTATATTCATGTACTGCATTTGTGAATACGACTGAGAAACTTGGCCTCATTTTTCTTCTTTCTCCTAAAATCTTCTTTTATTACCTGTGAAATCCAAGGTCTGATTCTACAGCATGGACATGCGGAATTTTAAGAACATTAAATCTTGTCATACGTAGAAAATCTCTATCCAATGCTAACACTTGTTGATTTCTTCTTTAGAAAAAACACTCTCATTTTGATATCGCTCGTGAGGCCACGAACATGCACTTTTTCCCGGCTAGGAGAAATGGCGATGGCCTCAAATATGGTTGAAAAGGTTTTTTGAATCCTCGCCTCAAATATGGAGAAAGTTTGTTCTAAAGCACTAGGTTGAGATTATTAGCCTTTGTTAACAGACTTTAACTGTATGTTTTTACTTTAAGTGTAAGAATGAGTGAAAATGAACATAGTTATATAATTCGGATAGTATGTCCAGCAAGCTAAAACTTGCATCATATTGCATTAAACCATGAAATGAGAACACAATTGTAATAATAAAGACACCATACCAGACGCAATTTACCTTTACGTAGGGTTTGGAGGACGACTGTTAGCAGCAGACATTCTCGAACCCCACACAAGCAACTCTTTACTTGTATCGTCTTTGTGAGTCGTCACCTCAATGAAGCACAGACAATCCTTTTTAGCTCCCTTTGCTGTCTCTATTGCTTCAATCAAGTCTTCTTCACATAACACCTACATATGTATATGCAATAAATGTTAAACAGTTATATCTTCATGTATCAGTTAGAGCTAGAAAATGACGGGTTAAGAGGCCCGAAACAAGGTAAATTGGTAAAAGGATCGGCTTGGTTGACGTGCAATTACTTTTTGTCCAAATGTTATGTAAATGAACAATTGAAATACAATTCAAATGAAATATAACTTCTTAAATGAATCAATTTATGAGGTTGTATTCATCATGATACACTTTGAACGAATTTTAGCACATGACATGACGGCTTTTTAGCTAAATCGTTCAGAAATTGCTAAATGTAATACATTCACCTTTTTCGTCCAACATTTTCCCTCACCATTCTGGATTGCATCGACTAATCCAGTGTAGTTCCAATTCTTGATCACATTATAAGGCCCATCATGGATCTCTACTTCGATGGTGTAACCGCCATTGTTTATCAGGAAAATTATGGGATTCTGTCCCCAACGTAGCATTGTTGAGACATCTTGGGCTGTAACCTGTATTTAAAAATAAGCGATAAAGGAATGCTCAATTTTGTGTCAAGAAAGCATCTATGTACCTGGAAGCTGCCATCGCCAATGCAAGCAATTACTCTCTTATCAGTTGCAGCTTGTGAATACCCAAGTGTAGCACCAACAGACCACCCAATTGACGCGTATTGCATTTGTACCTCGTACCTTTAACACCCATTTCTGTGATCAGTATACAATGAGATAAAAATGTGTATACTGAAATGATAACATCTTTAGTGCTTACCCACATCCTTTTGGCAGTTTAAGTTTCTGGCAATTGAACCATGAGTCCCCCGTTTCCGCGATCACTGCTGTGTCACTTGACAACAACTTCTGAATGTGTTCAAAGAGAACATTAACCCTCAATGGTGCATTAGGTGGACATTTAAGAGGACGCCCTTCTGGCACGTAAATCCGATGGTAATTATCGTATGCAGTTGTGTTCTTCTTCAGTCTTTTTGCTAGAGCTTGGAAGAAATCCGTCATCAGAATACAGCCAAAAGTTGGTCCATTTCCAATCATGACCCGACCAGGTTGCACAGTTATCATCTTCTCTTTCTTGAGCAGGAGAGAATAGCCTACAGAGCTTCCATCATCGAACATAGGTCCAGCAACAACATAAGCATCAGCTGATTCAACAATCTCCGCACAGAATGTTGTGCTTACAACGCCCCAATATGTACCAATGAAATGAGGATGGCACTCCGGGACTAGCCCTTTCGCTGTTGGTGTTACAGCGAGAGCATAGCCAGAAGCATCTGCCAATTCCAAAAACTCTTGGCATGCGTGAGCAGTACGCAGTTTAGGTCCACCCACAATTACAGGCTTTACCGCCCTGTTCAGAAACTCTGCTGCAGCCTCTATAGCTGCTTCCAAACTCATTCTATTACTCAGCCTACACCATTAAAAATCATGCATAAACTCAAAACTTTTTACAATATGCTAGCTATTGCCAAATATAAAATGATTATATTGAAGGATTTCTGAGGAACATACTTGGGAGATAGGAAAAATGGGATAGGTGCTCGGTGAAAAGCTGGATGAATTGTTGCAACCAAATTACAAGCAATGCTGATATAAACAGGCTTACTCTCTATGAGAGCAGTTGCAATCGCAGTATCGATAAGCTCATGTGCATTTTCCAAGCTATTCACCACAGCCTATGTCGCAAACACCAACGAGTAAGCAAAATAATTGCTAGACATAAATTATTTTGAAAGTAGCTAACACTAATTTATACTTCTAAATACAACTAAGTCTTCTAAAATCCAACTTCAAATAATTGATGTGTGCCCAAAGGTTTTGAAAACCTTTGAACTTTTATATTGCTATGACCTACACTTAAATCTTTAAATCTGATATCAACCCTACCCGGAACCTAGATGAGTTATACATGTATTTCAAATTTTCTTAGCATGGTTGAAATGTCAAATTTCGAACCTGATAGCACGTGACTGTCTTAAAACAATGAAACTCCTGGCTGAAATCTGGCAATCCGATCGTATGATGAAGAATTCTGTTTGCTCCATAATCATTAGAATTTGGTGCACCGACGATACATATAACAGGAAGATTCTCACTGTACGCACCAGCAATGGCGTTCAGTACACTAAGTCCACCAACGGTGAACGTGACAACACATGCACCAATACCACGAGACCTAGCATATCCATCAGCAGCATATCCTGCATTCAGCTCATTGCAACAGCCAATAAGGTTGAGGCCAGGCTCAGCAATGAGATGATCCAGCAAACTCAGGTTAAAGTCACCCGGTACAGAAAATACATCCGAGACACCAATCTGGACGAGACGCTGAGCGAGATGGCGTCCAAGAGTGGCCTCGTCAGCTGAAAGCAGTGAGGTGGTAGCGCTGGCTATATTAGCAGAGACGTTTGATATTGGCTTCTGGGGTTGAGAAAATTTTCTAGGGAGGTTGTGGTGAGTGGTTAAAGTAAATGGTACGAGGGAGGCCTGTACGCTAGAAACACAGCCGGTTTTCGGATGGAAGGCGATATTTCTACTGAAAGACGTAAGAACATTCGGACCACTGGTTGTGATATTCATGTCTTGTATCAAAACTTTGATCTATATCAGCCAGTCAGTGGGAATTGGTGAAAGGACCGAAAAGTATATATATATATACTCGCTAGTAATGTTGTAAACATGCAGAAGATTAACGTGTTGCCGACCAGTTCAGTTCTTATTTTGCCATATTCGACCTTTGTTATTATTACAATAACTAGCTAGCTTCAGCTAGACTGAGAATTCTAATTGCACCAGAAGGACCGGGCCTATCGATCCTGGCCAAGGACCTAAACATGTATACATCCAGTGATTATTTCATTTACCTAAAGCACAAAGACTTCAATCATACTATTTACCTAAATTGATGCAAGTGATCGGCCTAATTCAGGTATGGAATCGTACCTTTCTTAGATCTATAAATTCAGTCACCCCTTGATAACCTAACTATGTACTCCTTTATAAGAAGGATACGTTTACGGCTTTACCAACGTACTAGAGTAGATCGACCACCAAATAAATTGTTCACATACTTTATTGCTTAGATATGTAAATGAGCTTAAATGTAGTGTACATATATACTTATTCAAATTTTCAAATTAAACATATATTACATACCCATAAACCAAGAGTGTTAAGGATACAAGCAACTTAAAAGATTTAAGAGAAGTACAGTTTTATTACACCAACGTGATTTAGTCATCATAAACACATGTCATGTTCTTACTACTCGAACCGTATGATCGAAGCAGCACTTGGTTGATCAAGTTGTCTATGTTCGACCAAGACGACGAGGATTCACTCTTTTTCTTCCAAATCCTGGCCATTCTTCTCATGTCTTCACCTTTTTTCTCCACCATTAAAGTCCTCACAAGCTTTTCAATCTGTTTCCTATTAACATCACTGTCCATCTCCATTCCAATGCCCCATCGATTACATGAATACCAACAATTGGTCTGTTGTTCAGCAAAGAACGGCCAACAAATCATCGGAACACCACTACATATACTCTCCAAGGTCGAGTTCCACCCGCTATGTGTCAGAAACCCTCCAACTGATGGATGATTCAATACTTTTTCTTGAGGGCACCAACTCGCCAACAGTCTCCTATCGTTGGTAGCCTCCATGAATTCCTTTTGTAGGAACTGACAGTTTCCCGAAACCAGGTCTGGTCGGATTACCCATAAAAAAGTCTGGCTACTATTAGCAAGTCCCCAAGAAATCTCATTTAGTTGTTCCGGTGTGATCACGGTTATGCTTCCAAAGTTCACGTAAACAACCGAGTTAGGTTCTTTAGAGTCTAGCCACTCAAGGCATTCTGTCTCTTCTTTCCATAGACTTGAACCTAAAAGCTGAAAATCATTGTTCACCAAGCTGTTTGCAATGGTATGTAATGGTCCAATTGTGTAAACACGAGGATAAATAGATGATAGCTCATTTAACACATCAGACTCTAGCTCGTCGAAGGTGTTAAGTAATATTGCTGAAGCTGATTTGGATCTAGAAGTTTCTCGAATAAGAAAGTTAATCAAAATATCTTCCGGATTTGTGGTTCTCAAGAGAGTTGGCATGTCCTTTAAGCGCATGCCTTGCATGCTAGGTATGCAATCAACGATCGTATCCAAGTACCCGTTGGTTAGGTCGGCAGGATCTGAAAGATCAAAACGAAATAATAACCGAAGATAGTTGAAATAAATTCTTCTTGCCTTAATAAAATTAATTAAAACTACGTAGGTAGAAATAATGCAAAAGATGGAGTACCTTTTAGTGGAATTAACCCTTTTTCCCTGAGCGTAATATAGTGAGTATAACCCAAGAAACCACAAGCACTAGGTGTCCAAAATAGAACATCCGGGATGCTCAATTCTTCTGCTGCGTCAAGTGTGAAGCTCATTGCACCATCCGAAACTATGCAACTCACCGGAAGTGTCGTTGCATTGAGTTTTTTGAGAAGCCTTTTAAAAGGTTCTAGACAGTTTTCAGAGGAGGACTTGAATAAAGATGCCAAGTCTTGGGTAGCATCTAGATTTTCCGGTGGGGGAAGCCCATCAGGAATTGTCTCAAATTGGAAAGACGGGTAGCGGTTTAGGATGTCGGATCCTTGAGATTTGAGTAGGCGTTGGTGGTTGAATTGGGTGTTAACGAAGGTGATATGGAAGCCTTTGGAGTTGAGGATTTTGGATAGTTTTAGCATGGGGTTTATATGGCCTTGAGCTGGAAATGGTATGCACACTGCATGAGGTTTCTGCATTTTGGTGTGAGTTCCTGTGAGGAAAGTGTGTGATTTAGATACCATCCATATTTACTCTTTTATATGATATGACCTATAATAAAGGTAAGATGAAAGGACACAAATTGATTTGCATGAGCAAAAATGGATATTATATCACGTAAAACTTTAGTATTAAGAGCATTGTCTAATCTTCATGACATTCTAAATTTAGTACTCACAACAGAAATCCATATTCAAACATGCTTTTGTCTCTTAATGATTAGATTCATCACGTAACACAACCAAAATACAGCATTGATCGTCCGAAACACGCAACTTTCTAACAACAACTCGCTACAAGAAAAACAGCTTTTAGCGACGAAACTTTTTCGGGACTACAGAAAATAGTCCCAACAAGTCCACTAGACGACAAAAACACAACTTTTGTGGCCCAATCTTTGACCAGTATTTATAGGGACTACATATGAGATCTTTAGGGACAACATGTAATCCCTAAACGTTTGCTACATGACAAAATAAAAGTCTCATAATTTTTTGAGTTTGACTATCACTTATCGGGATTACACGTTGTCCCTAAAAGTTTTATGACGAAAACAAAATAGTCAAGTCAAAAAAAATTAGTCCCGATGGAGGGAATTTTGGCGCCTAAAGTTTTGCGGGACCACATGTAGTCCCTATAAGTTTAGAGACTAAAAAAATAATTAAAACTCAAAAAAAAACTTTTGAACCATACGCCGCTATTTGTGCTCGGATGCTTGGTTTCCCGTGGCTAGACGGTAAAGACCCCGTAAGAAGAATACGTTTTCTATAGCAGGGGTATCACTTACCCCCCCCCCCCCCCCCCCCCCCCCCCCCCCCCCCCCCCCCCCCCCCCCCCTCACAAACACACCACACACACAACACCCCCCCCCACCCCCCCCCCGAAAAACAAAAATTGGAAGGATATTATTCTCGTTCGTTTCTGACGAGAGAATGATGAGAAGGATTTATAATGATGAAGGTGAACCCCGTATAATAAAGGCCGACGGAAGACGTACTTCCGTGGTCGGGTAATGCGAATATGGCATTCGACATAACGGCCGACGTAAAATGGACATACTTTGGGGTCGGGTAATGCGAATATGGCGTGCGACTTACGGCCTCGACAGGAGGTACGTATTTTCATGCCGGTAATGCGAATATGGCATTCGACTTACGGCCGACGGAGGACGTACTTTCATGGTCGGGTAATGCGAATATGGCATTCGACTTACGGCCGATGGAGGATGTACTTTCGTGGCCAGGTGGTGCGAATATTGCATTCGACTTAGTACCGGACTTGCAATGCCTCTTACGTACTTGGTGCGAATATGGAATTCGTCTTAGTATTGGGCTTGCAACACGTCTTACATATGTTCTTACGTATGATATGTGGTAGAGAATAACCTCTGACGGTCAAGTCAGAATAATATAAGTATGTTATATAAAGAGGTGGTAGAGAATAACCTGTCAAGGTAGGATGATCCTTTATACTATATAAATAGTGTATGAATTAGGGTTTCGTATGATATGTGTCAACCTTTTATCGGGTTCGGGCCCATTGGGCTGGCCTCATTCGGACTATATTGCCAAACTGTCCCAGTCTAGTATGATATGGTTCTTGATCATGTTATGCTAGACTTATGCTTTGTCTAGAGGTATCTTCCTTTTGAATCATACGCCGCCATTTGTGCTCGGATGCTTGGTTTCCCGTGGCTAGACGGTAAAGACCCCGTAAGAAGAATACGTTTTCTATAGTCGGGGTAACACTAGCATTGGCAAGATACTATTCTCGTTCGTTTCTGACGAGAGAATGATGAGAAGGATTTATAATGATGAAGGTGAACCCCGTATAATAAAGGCCGACGGAAGACGTACTTCCGTGGTCGGGTAATGCGAATATGGCATTCGACTTACGGCCGACGAAAGACATACTTTCGTGGTCGGGTAATGCGAATATGGCGTTCGACTTACGGCCGACGGAGGACGTACTTTCATGGCCGGGTAATGCGAATATGGCATTCGACTTACGGCCGACGGAGGACGTACTTTCATGGTCGGGTAATGCGAATATTGCATTCGACTTACGGCCGATGGAGGACGTACTTTCGTGGCCAGGTGGTGCGAATATTGCATTCGACTTAGTACCGGACTTGCAATGCCTCATACGTACTTGGTGCGAATATGGAATTCGTCTTAGTATTGGGCTTGCAACACGTCTTACATATGTTCTTACGTATGATATGTGGTAGAGAATAACCTCTGACGGTCAAGTCAGAATAATATAAGTATGTTATATAAAGAGGTGGTAGAGAATAACCTGTCAAGGTAGGATGATCCTACACCTATATAAATAGTGTATGAATTAGGGTTACGTATGATATGTGTCACCCTTTTATCGGGTTCGGCCCATTGGGTCTGGCCCATTCCGGACTATACGCCAACATGTCCCCCAGTCTAGTATGATATGGTTCTTGATCATGTTATGCTAGACTTATGCTTTGTCTAGAGGTATCTTCCTTTTGAATCATACGCCGTCATTTGTGCTCGGATGCTTGGTTTCCCGTGGCTAGACGGTAAAGACCCCGTAAGAAGAATACGTTTTCTATAGTCGGGGTAACACTAGCATTGGCAAGATACCATTCTCGTTCGTTTCTGACGAGAGGGTGATGAGAAGGATTTATAATGATGAAGGTGGACCCCGTATAATAAAGGCCGACGGAAGACGTACTTTCGTGGCCGGGTAATGCGAATATGGCATTCGACTTACGGCAGATGAAAGATGTACTTCCGTGGCCGGGTAATGCGAATATGGCATTCGACTTATGGCCGACGAAAGACGTACTTTCGTGGTCGGGTAATTCGAATATGGCATCCGACTTACAGCCGACGGAAGACGTACTTTTGTGGCCGGGTAATGCGAATATGGCATTCGACTTACGGTCGACGGATGACATACTTTCGTGGCCGGGTAATGCGAATATGGCATTCGACTTACGACCGATAGAGGATGTACTTCCGTGGCCATGTGGTGCGAATATTGCATTCGACTTAGTATCAGACTTCCAATGCCTCTTACGTAGTTGGTGCGAATATGGCATTCGTCTTAGTATTGGGCTTGCAACGCCTCTTACATATGTTCTATATCCGGAGATACTTACGTGACATGCACGAAGATAATTATAATGCTATCGTTATACCCCTATAGCCCCCCAACTTTAATGGTGTTATGTTCTATTAATTAGTAGCATTAAACTTACATACTCAATTATCCAAAAATCATGAATAATTTTAGCACTTACCTCAACAGGCCATGGCCCGCGTAACACGAAGCTTACTAGAAAGGTGGCTGGTTTATATACCCTAATGTGCTATGCACGAAACTTGAAGCCTACTAGGAAATAGCACTTGACTATGTGCGATATGAAATGAAACACAAGGTGTTTGTTTATTTATTATGTCCCGATTTCGGGAATTTAACTCCGTACATTAGGAAGGTAGCGGATATGAATTAAAAGTAATATGATTTAACTAATAATAGGCATAAGAACGTGTACAACAAATGTTTTCACGTTTATGTAAGTAAGCCTTGCACACCCCATTCACGCCTCCGCAAGCGCTAGTTACATATAGGACTACGTAAGCCATAAAAACGATCGAGGCACGGTCATATGTCATAATGATGACAGCTAAAAAACTTTCCACGGATGCATTGATAAAAAAGTACTCGATTTATGAGTTGGCCAGTGATCAAAAAAGTTAGCCGCGGGTTGCCCCCGGTCGGGAGTGGGCCCATGTAGGGGTTGTAGCACCGTGTCTCCATGCTTGGATAAGCAATGGAAGTCGTTATGACAAAAGAGCGGATATCCGTTGCGTTGGTAATCGGAATATGCCGTGTGGATAAAGGTTCCGCGGCTCATGATGTTAGTCATTGTGAAGTGAACTTCCAAATGCAAGGTACAAAGACTTTGGAAGTGTTCAAGTTCATTGACTGGTGATTTACCTCTGGAAGGCTTGAGACCGCAATGGTGATGCGGTTGGTGACCACGGATACCAAAGAGGAAAACAAGTCCGGGCGTACGGACAAATAATCGTAAATCATCACCCCCACATAAATCGCATAATCTTTGCAAATGAGGGATAGATATGCAAAATAATATTTGCTAAACCATTTAATATGGCATGCCGTTGTATGCGACGTTTTTACCAAGTCATGGCTTAATCAAAAAATTATATTGTTTCCCGTTGAAATTTTTTTTTCTTTTTTTTGTTTTTTTTGTTTTTGAAAATGTATATCAAATATGGTAAACACCGACTAAGGAAGCCGGGCCGCGACATAATTTTTAGAGCGGACCATAAATATATAGAAACTTGGCCGCGACATAATTTTTGGTACGGACCGAAAATATAAGGAAGCTGGGCCGCGACATAATTTTTGGAGCGGACCATAAATATAAAGAAACCGGGCCGCGACATAATGTGTGGGAAGGACCGAAAATATAAGGAAGCCGGGCCGCGACATAATGTTTGGGACGGGCTGGAAATATAAGGAGGCTGGGCTGCGATATACCTTTAAAGAGGTTGGCCGCGACATATTATTAAGAGGCCGGGCCGACCCATGACGGAAGTCGGGCTCACGGACAAAAATATAAGAGTCCCTTTAAAATAATCTTAGCAAAATAATGTTTGCATAATAATATTTACAAGTAAGGGATAATTGCAAATAAGGAAAAAGATATGGATAAAATCTTTTTATCAAATTAAAAAATATTGGTAATATCTTGTTACCAATTAAAAAAAATATATATAACATATTATCAAGTTTAAAAAATATTGGTAATATCTTGTTACCAATTTAAAAAGATATGTCAATATCTTGTTACCAATTTAAAAAATATTGGTAATATCTTGTTACCAATTTATAAAGATATGGTAATATCTTGTTACCAATTTAAAAAATATTAGTAATATCTTATTACCAATTTAAAAAGATATGATAATATCTTGTTACCAATTAAAAAATATATGTAAAATATCTTTATTAAATTAAAAAGTCCACAGATTTATCATCCCTAGTGCGACGGTTGAAATTTATGTTATTAAAAACCGCAGACCTTTCAAATTATGACTATGTGGTCGGAGCAAATGTCTCTCATTATCAGAGATGAGGATTAGACCTTAATGTCCATCAAACCATTAATAGCAACTTGTGCTATATGCATAATAATGTGTACAATGATTGACACTTAGTTGTACTATTGGTACTTTTATGGTCATGTGGTAATACGAGTTTCATGAGTTGTATAAATCATATATCGTGAAGATATTAGTTGTATCGATGTTTAAACCTTACGCACGGTTTTTTGAAGGTTCATAACAAAGCATGA